>JAGDQP010001520.1:34698-112584 GCA_022664845.1 Lepisma saccharinum
TATATATATATATATATATATATATATATATATATATTGAAATTGTGTTTGATATATTTTTTAAATGTCAGTCATATTAAATTTTACATTTATCCTATTGGTCAATTGGTCATATTTTCAGTTTTAAAGGTCATAGTTTTGCTAATTTTAAGAGCATAAGTCCATGCATATTACAAAAGTTTTAGGTTATAAAAATCGGAACCCTGGTTATAATGATTCACTATCATTATTTAAGAGAAAGAAAGTATTCACATTATAGCAGTTTGCACTCTTTTAAATAAAATATTTTTCTCATTATGGGCACTTTCATTTTAAAAAAAAGAACCCGCTATAGTAATTCGGACTCGTTTTAAGAAATAGAATGTCCTCATTATAGTACTTTGCTCCCTGATTCAAGAAATAACTGTTCATGACATATTAATTTGCATCTTAAAGAAATAAGTGTCCTAGATAGTTATTTTTGCTCTAAAAACTAACAGGATTTATGGCAAAGAGAAATCCTCTCCGTTTATTAATGTGAATTAGTTTGTTTTCGTTTTACAAGCTTCTTCAATTCATCGATAGAAATCTGGAAGAAATTTTAATTTTTCAAGAACACCACGGTAAATTATAGCTCTGTGATTGGTTCACGTGAATAAGGGCGCTAAACTAATTAGAGAGTTTCAATTTATCAAATTATCCAGGGAAACAAACATTGATTCGATGGACAGAGCGGTATTACTATCAGAACAATTGTTAAAGTGAACAAGAAACATTCTTGTAAAGATTTATTTAAACAACATAATATTTTAACAGTATATGCAATGTTTGTATATCAGATAATAAATTTAGTAAAAGAGGACAATGAATTCACGGTAAGAAATGAAGAAATTCACAATTATTATACCAGAAGTAAAGAAAATATACACAGAGTAAGTGGGAGACTGGAAGCAACAAGCAGAAGTCCCTACATTCAGGCTGCGCCAATAAAGAAATTAGAAGGTAAACAGTTTAGCAATACCCTAAAAAAACTTCTAGTACGAAAGTGCCCATATGACATCAATTTCGATTTTAAGAGTTAGAATATAGAATGTGTAGATTAATATATATAATGCCTATGTAGATTATAGAATCAATTGACCATGTCCATGCATTTCTAATGTTACGAACAATAAAGAATTTGAATTTGAATTTGCTCTGGAAAAAGTGGATTTAAATAATCAGCTGAGCCATTTTAGAGTACAATCACCGCCATTTCACTATTTCAGAGTTTTTCGCGGATTATGGTTCATCCAACCAACCGTTTTTCTTTGCATAATTTTTTCTTTGCTTACAAAACCATACAAATAGATTACTGTCACATAAATAATTATTTATATCATCTGGTATTTGAGAACTGATCTGTTGTATCGTATAAATAATGCAAATAAATTAATATAAACTACAGAAAAAACTGCATTTTCCGGATCCTTTATTAGAAGGAAATTTGTAAATACGGAAATAAATTTTCCAGAACGGATCGATTTTATACTTACAAATGACCTGCTGAAGGCGGAAACCCCTGTAACGCGGAACCGGAACACTATTTAAAGACCCACAAGGCATTTTTACGGAAATTTCTTCCTTATTTTTTCTTCTTTCGTAACGAAACAATTCAATAGGTGAAAATGTCCCTGTTACTACTGTCTTATGCCTTGTTTACATTACTAACATTTTACCATGGTTAACGTTAACCCGAGTTCATTTTAGTAATGTAAACGGTAGTTACCGTTAACGCGGGTTTCAAATTTAACTAGCGTCAACGTATGACGGTTATCTTGTAACGTTAGTAAGAAATGACTGTCTAAACGCAAGTTAGTCATTAGGCGCGGCTTACTTCGTGAGTTTATTTCTATCTTTATCAAGATATGTAGGATCCAAGTGGTGCGTATCACTTTTAAAGTATAAAAGAATGATGGCAGAACTAATCTACAGTATATTACGCTACAGTCAATTAATTTGTGTTCACTTTTTATAATTTAATCCTCTCCCGTGTAAGAAGCAGATTCTTTACTCTACGGAAACTTCTTCCTGTTCCTTTACAGACAATGGTAGAACAAGCACGCTAATCAAGTTAAGTTCGGTAGTCTGAACGCAAGTTAGTCTTACCACCGTAAAATATTAGTAATCTAAACAAGGCATTATCGATATGAAAGAAGGCGCCGCTAACAGCAACATTGTCGATTCAAAAGAAAGCGTTGTGCAGTTTCGTTTGTGCGATTGGCGCATACGAAGATCGCGTGCAACTGCTT
The DNA here is from genome assembly GCA_022664845.1 of Lepisma saccharinum. Taxonomy (NCBI): domain Eukaryota; kingdom Metazoa; phylum Arthropoda; class Insecta; order Zygentoma; family Lepismatidae; genus Lepisma; species Lepisma saccharinum. The sequence goes on from JAGDQP010001520.1 coordinate 36,969, forward strand.
CACGCGCCACTGCATTGACACGTTCAAGGGAAATCACTGAAGGCGGTTTGGTTTGCGCGTCGAACGCATGGTGTCGCTAGAAACGGTTGCAACGACTCCTTCGGAGAGCAGTCAAGCTGCAGCAGTCGCAAGCGTTGCATGGTATTAAGCGCAGTTTACATTCGTGTTTTCATTGAATCTTGAGTATTTTGTGCCAAATATGAACTTCAGCAGAGATGAGGATTGAAAGCTACGTCAAGAACTGGACGAAAATGCTATGAAATTGTTGGTAAACCCCGAAAGAAAGAGAATACATGCAAATCTGTAGCACGTTTGGTCTTCAATAGATGGCAGCAGAGTATACAAGCAAATTGAAGTAACACTATTGTTTTAAATTGAATGAAAGTTGGGTTTAATTTAAAGTGCTGTTTATATTATTATTATAGTTGTTTGTAATCATGTCTAAAAGTTTGTTACTGTAAGGAATATTGTTTACAGAAAGATCTTAAAGTTGTATTGCGCGAAAAGTAAATCATTCAAATGTATCAAGCATAGTAGGGCGTCGCGCGCGCGTAAGCGCATAAACGAAACTACCCCACTGCATGCTTCCGTCGTTCGCGTTCGCTGAATGCGATCTTCGTATGCGCCAATCGCACAAACGAAACTGCACTTTTAACACAATTGTAAGTTATTGTCGCACGAGCCTGAACGTCTCATTTGGGTACATACTGCATTTTCTTTTAAATCTCAGTTGTACTCGAACTGTGATAGGATTTGGTGTCGGTTTGCATTCTTCGCAGAAATGTCTTCAAAACGTACGTGAAGAACTCTGACTTTGAAGGAGAAAATGAAGGTCATAGAAGAACACGAAATAGAAAAACATTCTACCAAGGAACTAATGACAAAATTCAAGGTTAGTAAAACTCAAATTTATGACATTTTAAAGAATGCTGCAAAACTTAAATCAGAATGGTTTAAAAGAACTTCAGGTGAAGTGAAGCGCTTGGGCAAAGTTTCTGTCAATGAAGAGATTAATGATGCTGTATACGAATGGTTCGTTAGTTCCCGCTCTATAACTAATGCAAAATTATAATCTGTTCTTTTTAAAGCAACTTTGTATAAGAAAGAAAACTGTCAAGACGGAAAATTTGGCTAGGAACCATCATGTTCCGGGATATGCAGTTTTTACTGTATTATTATCGGCAGTAGCTAGGCAAGGACGTGGCGGGTGATGCCATTGTCCCGGGCCCCAACTTTCCTGCACAGTGGGATGAAATCGAAAAAAAAAAACCTGGGATGAAATCCCGAAATTCAAAATTAGAAAATAAACTCGAAAACCATCTTATGTTGTAGTCAATAGACATTAAATTTCTTCGTTTGTATAGTTGTAATCAAGAAATGCATAATCATTAATGCATATACGCTCAAAGTTACCTATTTTTCAATATTTTTGGAATGCGTTTGTGTACATTTTCTGTCTGCATCTACTATTGAGACAAATAATTATGTAAAATATGATAGGTTTTCTAGTTCAGCTACAGCGCAATCACATTTTTAATGTAGTTGAGAGCTGTATCCTAAAGTTGTTGTAATATGGCAAAATGCCTTTTCATTTTTGTTACGAATTATTACCATATAAATAATAGGAAACTTTTTCAGTCATAGTGGGAGTGTTTAAAGAGGTTTTTCTATTTGCCTATTTTACCTTTCGTTGCCTATATTTAAACATTCTGCCTTGTTAATAATGTGTTTTAACTTTTTTCATTTTTTGGCGTTAAACCAACACAACGCTATCTCCTAGAAGTCAATTCATGGGTAGAAAATTATGAGGAGGGGTAATTCTGTAAGGGTCAGTTCTACAATCGACCGCTAAACTTCTAATTAGCGCTAAGTTCAGGTCAAGTGTGATTTTGGCCAATGAGAGTACGCAAAATGAAAGTTGGCTTCAACTTGGCGCTGACTGGAAATTTTGCGGTCGATTGTAGAACTGACCCTAAGTATTCAGGCTAACCTCTTTACCTGCCGCCCATATACTGATTCAGTGTTCTCTGAAATTCTGGTATTATTCATATCATTAAGAGATGTCGCTGGCTGATGACCTAACAGCTCACCCATACTATGCTATGTTGCCAGAAGCAATAATAAATCTTGAGAAGAGAGTCGAAAAACTGGTGACAACTATGGATATTGTGGAAGAAGTATCAGTAAGCTAACTTCTGGAATTGCAGGGTGGAAAGGAGAAGGCTGAGGGATGAATATAAACATGTGATGTCTGCAAATGAGGACCAAGAGCAGATTAAAAATATATGCAATATTCTTAAAAGTAAAAAATCAACTGTCGTTGATATGAGATGGTCATTCGACAGTTGTCATATGGTCATATAAACTTTGTTTTATGTATACCCCTTGCACTTCTGTGTGGACTTCGAGAGATCATTTTCTGTGTGGGAACCAGTTCTCAGTGATAGAAGGCTCAATATGTGTTGAAAACTTGAAGAAATAATTTATGGTGATCTGGAACCATCAAAGGATATCGTGATGTAATTAGAATGGTATGCATAATAAAGAATATAAAAAAAGAAATGAAGGTAGGCCATGTTTAAAAATAAAAATAATGCCTTTTTAAGTGCCTATTTCAGCAATAATAAATGCCTTTTTGCCTGCCTATTTGAAGTGAAATAAGTGCCTAAGCTTCCTGGCTTTAGTAATATATGTACATCGAAAAAATGTAAAATTTTGGATGTTTTCCACAAATTCATCAAGGCGTACAAGAAAAGCCAAGCAAGGCAAAGCACTGATTTTTCGTTAATAGAAAGTTCAGAATAAACTCTTTCTGGGCACCCAACATTTAGCTTCCATTAGCTGCAATCTTCTTCGTAAAACATATTTGGCGATGATCCGTATAGAATCCGCACCTATTGTCGATTAAAGATAGCGGCGAAGCAAAGGACTGGTTAATAGTAATAACGAAGTAGTGGAATGGGGAGGAGTGGGCGCTGGTATGCATAAGGGATGGATTAGACTCATTAGAGGTATGGGGTGGAAATGGGCCTCACATTCGGACTTTTAAGCTGGCAAAGATCACATCATTTCAACCATGAGTTCTTACCTCCAAAAAAGGATATAAATCTTTCGGAAGCGATGATTACACTCCTGATTAACCCTGAGCTCTTGTGAACGAATTGGAAATTTTTCTACGGTTTATCAATGGGTAACGTTTCACACATCTTGTTACAAAAAGTACAAATAATGTATTTTTCTAGTCGTACGCGCACAGCGTATCTAAAGTATTACTCCAGATGATACAAGCCAAGCGTCCATTTCCAAAGGGGTCCTTTTGCAAAAAGTTTGAAATTGAGATATCGGCATTGTTGGGTACGTTTATCACTTTCGAACATATTAGTAACATTTTGCGATTTTAAAAGCCTTAAAATTAATTTTGAATTTCGTAAGGAAGTAAAGGATAGAAATATAATTAATAGTAAAAGTTGTATATAATTTTATCTTTTCCAATTTATTTTGAAAAGTAAAATAGGCCTATTGATAAACCTATTTATAGGCCTTCTCCAACTATTTCTAAGATATTCATACCTGCAAATTTTCCTTAGCGTTTAAAAATTAAAAGTATCGATTCCCGGTGGGGGCTCAAATATTTCGGTGTTGACCCAGCATCGTGAGGACAATTGGGGAGCTGCTGTGAATAAAATACAGTGGCGATCACAGTAAGAGCTTCGGCTCTCCTCTCCCAACCCGTCTGGTCAGCGTGGGAGCAGTAGACCAACTCCTCCCTTCGGGGAGAGGCCTCATCCACTAGTGGATTGAATATGGCTGTGGTTTATTATTATTATTATATATATATATATATCACAGGCGAGGATACGGAGCAAGCAAAGCAAGCAGTGCTTGCCAACGGAATTTTAAGATAACTTTTTTTAACGAACAGTTTTCTTGTAAAGAAGCGCATGCTTTCTTGTGCTACTTTGAATGCTATGAAAACTTTTGCTAAATTTAGTGTACACCAATTTTGCAGATAAACTGAGCGGTTCCCATCAATTTTCCGTCTCTCCAAACCCCTGTCTAAAATTTTATGGCCGAGGAAGGGGAGGAAGGAGATGGTCGCGCCGTATGAAGGACAGAAAAAGCTGTGGATGGGATAGCTTGAGCTTCTGACCAAAATGTCTGGTAACACGAAAACTATTGTTCTTAATTCTTTAACAGTATCTTTTACAGTGCTGTCAGTTGGTGGGATTTTGCAAGGTCTAGCGGGATTTTTCATACCTAAACGGGAATTCAAGCACGATGTCAACTTACAACGCAAATTGATTGTCTTTTCAGTTTTGTTAAAACATTTGATCGCGTTGAAGGCAGAAGGGAAGGGAAGTATTTTTAATATAACGTGCGCCCGTCTGCCTTGAAAGCAACGCTCACACGTGTGTGTAACTGTGTATGTGGAAGTTATGGAACCCCAGAATTTCTATGGATTTTTATTGATACGAGTTTGGCGGGATTTTATAGAGCTCAGCGGGAATTCTTGAATAGTTGGAAGGGAATTCAGTTTTAGAAAAACTTATAGCACTGGTTATAAAGTGACACGTGAAATATTAGTACGGTTCCGTACCTTTTAATATACTTCCTAATCTGGTTGCGTTCGTGTAAACTCGGGGTTGTGTTACCGGTAATTATTTTACATGAATGATAATTATCTTTTGTATATACAAATATTTAACCTTATTAAATTACATAAATGTGTAAACAAATGTAATATATAACAAGATATCGATTTTCTGAGATAAAATAATATATTGCAGTACTTAACATTAGTTTTTGATTCACTGTTGTATCCCGTAACGTTTCACAAAATGATAACGATGCTTTTCCAGTATGTCAGCACCGAGTGCTTGCCTTGTGTAAGAAACTACGCTTCGCCACTGATATATATAAATGGACGCTTGGAAAGATAGTTGCTAGTCTCTCAGTTTACTAATTCCACATTTTGGTTACGTTTGTCTTGCGTGTCCTTGGGCTTTACTAATAGCGTTGATAATTATTTGTATGCAATGCTTAGAAATTTCATTTGATTCAAAATCAAGCAAGGTAGTCTTGATATGATCAACAGCATTTATTTTCACTGTTTCTTTCAGGCATACTATTGCGGTGACTTTGCCCCCGGGGAGGATTAACTGCCCATTTGAAAGAATTAGTGTTAGCACTTGTATTACTCATATGGATACTGAGATACGTACATAATAGCACACATTGTTAATGTTATTTTGAGGGTAACTAAGGAAGCTCAACGTATTGTTAAGGAATATGAGGGTATATTGTTGTTTTATATCTTTAGCACATTAGAGTCAATAGGCATTATTTGTAATTTCCGTGAGCCCCTCACGAGCCCCCCGAATTAAATCTTCTGGAAGAAACACTGGGGAGACCTCATTTACCTCACGACAACCGAACTTATGAATCTCCTGTGATATAAAGCAACTCGTTAAACAGCAGATTTTAGTACTTTCGTCAAGATGGAACATGCTATATCCCGTATACTACGTGAATGTGAAGCAGATAGCACATCTACTGTATAAGCCCCTGAGTAAGATCCAATACATAGTTCCTCACGTTCAGACGATATTAATTTCGCCGTGTTTTCTTAGATTTTCGTATCACTGTGCGCCACTCGCCGATACAAATGAAAAATCAGTAGAGCACCTCGATGGTGGTCGGTGACGCAATAACTATGCCGTCTCAGGACTCTTACTTGTACGTTTGGCTGTAATCGGATGGTTGAGAAGCATAACTCTCCACATTCGTTATCCTCCATAGGTTATAGCGAATGAACGAGGAGTTCTCCATGCATCTTGGCTAGTAAGTTCTCCGCGAGCCCCGTTTTCTGCGGGGGCGCGGAATAACGGGGAAGTAGGATACTAGGCCAATAGTGGCCGTCTGTACTCACGATTGTGTTCGCGAAAGGGCCTTAATCAAATTCCCTTTCCCCGGGCGCCAGCTTGACTTGCACCGCCACTGATTATCAGAAAGACAAAGTATAGTTCGAAAACAACTACCGTTTTTAGCGCTATATTACTTAAATCCTTGTTATAGGCTTTGAATTAATTATTTCTGCTCATCGGGTTCTGAAAAAGCTTTTAACAGGTTATGAATAAGCTATAAATGGAAAGGGATATTTGTAAGATCCTCAGACACAAACTAGGGGAGGTAGACATACCGGACTTCGAGGAGTATGTCCCACACTTTCCACCTTGGTAGTTACGGGTTTAAGACAGTCACAGTCAAACTGGGATTTGTTTCAAGTGTAGTGCTTTGTTTGGTGTCTGTCGTGGTTGTAGATCTGACATTAGAGATCACATTAAGTCTAAAATAACATAAGAAATTTTATATGCGAAGCTATTTTTTAATTTGAATTTTATTTCTGGCCCTTAGGCATCTAAGGCTCAGGCTGGAAAAGGATGCGGGAAGGTGTCGGCAAGGACCTCATTGACAGTTGAACCATCCCGGCATTTGTCTGGTGACTGAGGAAAACCCTGGAAAAACTCCAGTCTGGATGGTAGCCCGCTGGGATTGAACCCACGACCTCCCAAATGCTACGCCAATCGACAGAATTAAATTAGAACTCTTTTAGGCCTCTTAAACGGATATATTTTAATAACATAAAGCTTTAAAAAGTTATAACGATATCTTCTTGGTTAAATGGTGCGGAATTTTGATTCGTCTCAGCATTTCGGAAAATGATTTTTGAAATAAGGTAGAAGCCTTACGCAAGAGAAACTAAAATTACTGACAACTAGCGCAAAGAAAATGGAAGTGTGGTCTTCACTGCTTTTTCTGCTTACTGCTTATATTTAAAATATAGTGAATCATAATAACATCAATTTCGAATCAACCTACCGAGCAGTATTATAACTCCCCAGGGCATCTTCTTTCTTAAAGCAATCCACGTCATCAGAGTGTCACCTCCCCGATAACATCCATCTGAAAATAAATAAATGGGTAATTATTACATAGAGCCCTGAATAACAAAATGCTAGAATTACAGTAGGACCTCGTTAAGTCGGACCTATTGGGACCGAGGCCGGTCTGGGATAACGAAAATCCGGGTTACCCGGAGATTGTGGCGCAAAATAGGTAAAGTAAAGAAAACCATAACTATGTATTGAATCGCCTTTTAATGAAAAAAAATATATACTGCACTTACAGTATCTAGTAGTACATTTATGGCTACACAGCAAAACCTATTAGAAAGTTTACTTATTGGAGAAAAAGCTCGTGAATTTCTGCTGCTTTAGTTTTGAATAACGCTTGCCTGCGCTTGCGATCTCTCACCCGCTTCAGTATGAGAAGTTCGGTCGGTGTAGTGTCTACCTGTCGCTCCAAGTGGAGGGAAATAGTTAATTTGTCGGATTTATCTGTTTTCTGCGTGTGCTTTTTAATATGTTGTTAGAGGTGCAAAAACACCAGGATCAAACGATTGTTTTGGGACAGATTGGTTCATTTTTATGTTTATTTGAAACAAATACCTACAGGAATAAGCTGTCACTGGAGAGATTTTACACACTTCGTTTGGTTTTTGACGTCTTTTGTATGAAATTTCGACGAAAAAAAATATGACCTGTTTAGGAACTAGGTCAACGAAATGACCTAATTCTTGTATAGAGACTACAAAACGAAAAATATGATGACACAACATGTTCATAGAAGCATGAAACAATGGATGTTATGTTGATCGCAGTGTTCATGTGGTCCAAGGTGTTAGACCATCACCCCCAAGTTCTTGGTTCGACTCCTGGTTGGTGAATGTCTGTTTGTGGATTGTAAAGCACTTAACAGCTTATGGATATAAGCGGGCTGATTAGTTCGTAAAAACGGTTCAGAAATGTATATAGTTTTTACGTTCGATATTATCGTTCATTAGAAACAGAAAAAAAAAAAACTTGTGGAGAAGGTATTTTGACGAAAGCTTGTATAAAGTAAAGAATCTTCAGTTCATCTGTGAGCTCTTAAACTACATGTGGGGGTTAAAAACTAAAGCTGCAATCTCCATTTTTTAGGAAACCGAAATTTCCATAGCGTTATATACATCAAAGTGTCTAATGAAGTTGAATGAATCTAAAACCGTAATTTTTTTTGTGTATTTTGTAGTTTTATTCGTAAGAACAACAGAACACAAGTACTCATATACTGTGGTATTTACCACCATACATTTTCATTTGGCTCTCCTGTAAGATTTTCTGGAAGTGGAGATTGCAGTTTTTGCTTTTAACCCCTACACATTCTGTATGAGAAAGAAGATTAAAAAAAAAAAGTTTGCTAAACTTAATCTTTCATATCTAACCTGATTTTTCTAATGTCAGGGAATTTGAAAATGCGATATAAAAATATTTTATCTGACTTTTCTAACCTAATCGAACTTAACTTGTAAAATGTAAAAAAATAGAAGAATCAAAAGCGAGCAATTCTTTACAAGCAAAAAGTGAAATTATTATTTTTAAAAGTAAACAAAAGAAACCGCCTTGACAGGAATTGAACACGGATCTCCTTACCAGCAGTCCATCACTGTAACCAACATACCAATCTGCCAATCGAAAACGATTGATATTGCACAGGCTTGAATCCTTACTTATATTCTCAACACATACATGTAGTTACGTGGACACCAACAGGGATTTGTTACGACATATAAGTAGTCTAAGATATTGTATAATATAATTTATGTTTTGACATATTCGGTATGCATAAGAGAGTATTCAAAAATAACCTACTAATCTTTCAAACGGTTAAATTAATTATCTGTACAAATTATATGGTTAAAAACATGGGAAATAACTCAAGCTTAGTAAATTTGAAAATGTCAAAGACAGCTGTCATAAGTGTAAATTAATTCTACCTGTTTCTAAACTATTACCTTCTTTTGGCTTAAGAAAGTCTGTACTCTCTGGCAAGAGGAATAACAGAATCATCAAAAATATTCCGACAGTTCCATCCGCAAGTGCCCTAGAATGAAAGAATAGAATTTCTTTGAGAAAAGAATGATGGTTAGAATTACGACTAGTTGAATGCCAATGCAGTTCCGATCAATTTAGTGAGACATACGGAATGGGATTAGGGACGAAATTATTTAGGTTGACTTGCCACATGAAATCATCAGCGTAAAAAGGGGAAAATCAGGATAAAAAACCCTTCGGAGTAAAGAGAAGAGTGACGCACGAATTCTACTCATTAAAGAAGTGATATCCATTTTGCGAGTGATTTTCTTTGTGTCACGGAAAGGGAGGATACTAAATTTCTTAATTTTATTGCAAAGAAAACACTTCCGCCATAGTGACACAAAGAAAGTCACTCGCAATATGGATATCACTTCCTTTGTGAGTAGAATTCTTGCGTCACTTTTCTCTTTACCCCGAAGGGCTTATTTGATACTGGTATCACTTATTTTGTAAGACTGCCTATTAACAAATTGCATAGTCTTCATACAAAAGTTCAATTTTGGACCATGGTAGGCTCCGTATCTCGAAAACGGTAACTCCTATAAAAAAATAAGCTTCGATTTACCACAACTTGTTCGGGCTCGCAATTGACCCCCAATCCCCCCGGTACCAACCATTTGGGGCTAAAACAAAATGACAGACAAACGTTTCTATCATTTGTGAAAATTCAATGATGAGGCTAAAAAAATCGTAACTTTTGAACCCCTTCACCGATTTTGACGTGTGATACACCGTTGACTTCCTGCAAACTGCGCACAGAAAGGCGGTAGTCGCTAATGTTTTAACAGGAACTCGGGAAAATAAAAATCCAAATTAGATTATTAAACACCTGCATATTTACGACATCCTTTAAAATGAGTAATGACTGTAAGTGTAATATTACTTCAGTGACAAGGACTTTTTATTTTACAGAAGTGACGATTATAGGAAGCATTATCAATGTGTCTGCAATATTCATCTCTAATACGATCCACAGAAATTGCTAAGTCAACCACGTGGGTTTTCGTCAGACAGCTCTCAAGACCTACTGTGATTGGTCGTTTCCCAGCATAAATTAGGAGGACCAGAACAGCACCGGATCCCTTGCTCCAAGAGTGTGATCAGTTGCCAGACTCGCGATCGACACGCGATTACGCGCATCAATAGTTATACTAGTCGCTGCAACATCAATTGGTTCTAAGTTCGGCGTTAGCCTATTACAGCTAAAAGCTACTGTCAAAGCTACAAGATCAAATGTCTTCAATTGACTTAGTGCTTCAGAACATCAAGCAGTGCAAATTGACCTTGATGGTGTAAGTTCGACTCCAGAAGTCGCTAGCCTTTAGGCTCCAGTCTCCAGAGCTTCGCCTTCAAGACCAAGATCCATGACAGCATCTATTCTACAATATCAACAGAGATAGTTACACCTCTATCGTCAGTTCTTGGCCACAGCTGCTAGACTCCATCAACAATAGCAGTCAGTTGGGTCTTACTTGCTTGATACTTACTGTGTGTTACTCTATGAGTATTGGGTTTGGACTATTGCGTCAAATAAGTGTTTATTTGTTATGTGCAAAGTGAGGACCATTAAGTGCTAATTGTCTGTGCGTAGACTTTAGGAAGGAACGTTTCAATGGTATACGAAAGTTAGGATGTTTTCCTGTACGATTTAAATAACACGAGCTACGTTAAATCCTCTCGCGATAGACTTTACTCCGAAACTAGCTATGCTATCCCTCCCTAACTCCCCAAATTAGGCGAAGGATAACAATAGGTTATAAAAATCGGATTATATTATTATTTTTACGCGATCCAATAGTGTTTAGCTTCTGTCATAAGCACTTCCCGAGGCGAGTCGCTCGTGACTTCTTCGTTTTTGTTTTCTTCTCAATTAATCCTTCTTATAAATCTTGTATGCTATTTAAGAACAACTTAAGTTACAAATTTTCAAGACCTCAAAGACTGAATTCGGTATGCTCTCAACATGATTACTTCATATGTCATCGATCTGACGAAGAAGCGTGTTCTCAAAATCTTAATTTTGCAGTTCTTTACATTCTCTCATTACTTAAGATGTAGCAGTTCACTTTCTGCTTCTACTCTAAAAGTGAATGCTTCTCGAAACTGAACATTAGGATATGGAGAACATATCTATAATCAAATCATATGAAGGGTAAGGAAAAAAAACAACCAAGGAATGTCACAAAAATGCTTTTCCGAGAGAAACGTTGAAAACTTTTTACAAAGGAATGAGTTCGCCAATCCTTTTTGCCGCTTTTTCACAGTTCTTCGTTTCAGCCCGGAAGAAACATTTCGTTCAACAGTAGGACGTTTCATAAACAGAAAAAAGCACAGAACCCGAAAAAGCCCGAAAATGAACATTCCTCGTTTTTCCCCTTACCTTTATGAACTGAACTACACAGTATGAGCGTTGTATAATCTCAGAACTTGAACATGTTCTTTGTCAGGTCGACGACCAACTGCAGTGGAATGATCCTTGTGCAACACAGGAACATTGGGTGCAGAGTTCTGAATTGCATGGTGATTATAAGGAAATACACTAAATTACTTGCAGAGTTAAATTACCACTTCAACTGTACTCTACTTACAAGTCCAATTTTGACGCCTTCCCTTTAACTGTAATGGTTATTGAACGTTCTTTTTCAAATACGTCTGCTAAACCAGGCATAAAATTCGGTCGAAGGAAGAAGCATAAAAGAATCATAGCAACGAATATGGTGGCGACCGCTATTTCAGCATATTTCATAGGACCAAGATCTTTTATATGTGTATTAATGATTTCCTTTATTTTATTGTCCTTTCTTGTTTTCAATTCTTCGTCAGGCTTCTCCCGTCTGAAAAAATAATAATTTCATAGCTTTCGTTACTAAAATCTGAACAAATATTTAAATACTACAAAGTCTAGACAATGAATCAATGAGATTTCTGTTAATTTAGGTTTTCTCAATAGTCTATACGAATCTGACATTAGCTCATAATAATGTCATTCAAAAGACCGAGTTTAGTGGATGGCCATTTAAGTAAATAAAACGCTGACTGACCGAGAATTACATGCTGCATGGTCTGCTTAAACGGTGCCGTCATTAGGGGTGAAGTCTATCAGCTAGGGTGGAGTGAAGTCGATCATTACTAAATGCTGTAATTTTGCACTCTAACCATTTCGTGGTTGCATGAAACAATGGTAGTACTTTAGTATCATTGACATTAAGGTACTACCATTGTTTCACGCAACCACGAAGTGATTAGAGTGAAAAATTTACAGCATTTAGTAAGATCGACTTCAACTCTCCCCGATACACTTCACCCTGATGACGGTACAAATAATGAATTACAGTTACTTTAAAGATGCTGAATCTGAAGTGCAATATAAGTTGTCGAATGTGAAGTGTACTTTAGAACAGAGATTATATTTATTTTTCCTGAGCTCATTGACAACGGCAAATAATTTTTCAATTCTATTCTTCGCTTGGTGGAAGTTAGTTTGCATTTTCATCTAATTGTTCAGTGGAAATGTTCCTCTATTGTTTGGACCATTATTGAGAGCAATGTAGAAGAGCTGAGACAGATGAAAGGAAGTGCTAATCAACTTTTTTGCCTTTCTTTACGTCGATAATTCACTTACGAATGCAATGTATGCGCGTGTATATTCATCAAACACATTCAGTTGCTGTTCATATTAGTGTTTTCTGCATGTGACCACGAGTCATCAAGTGATGTCTGCACACTGTTCCATAAGTGCTCAATGGGGTTCAAATGCGGCGAGTGCGTAGTTCAAAGTAGCACCTGGAAGTCAGTAGAGTGTTCATTCAACCAATTTTATATTACTTCTAACACGATGAGAACTGCGTTTATGTGATGATAAATCCAATGGTACAAGCCATGCTCATTAGCGAACACAGGATGTAAATAGTCTGGTGTGACATTTATGTAAGTCGTAGGTTGTTGAGACTAGAGTGACCAGATATCAAGAATGGTAAAAGAGAACATTTTCCGTCAGCTTGTATATCCAAGTAATCCATGGATTATTGATGTAATCTCTGTATATAAAAATGAAAGTAACGATGTTTGTGCCGGCATCACGCCAAAACGGCTTAACAGATGGGAATGATTTTTAGGGGAATGTTTATATATTGTTCCAACTTAAACGTTAGGCACATTTTTATTAACCAAAAGTGACTGTGTTGCTAGGGAATTAATAAAAACAATAATTGCATTGTTTGTAACAATGCAATGAATACATTGTTTCCATTTTAAAGTTAAAACAACAATCAAAAATAAATAAAGACTTTCCTATCTTTGATTTCAGCATATTCAGCATTTCAACTACTTCGTGCTTCTTTTTCCATCTCCCGTTTAATGTATATTTACGTTGTTCTCCTTCTTGTCGGGAAGAGACATTACTACAGAGATATGATTGTGGTTTACAGGCTTGCCTCGAATAAATCCTCAACTGCTCTCTGAGTAATAGTGACTGTCTTCAGGCCACTTTGCCCGTTCGTTCGAGTGGACTTGGTATTCGTCGGGCCATGGATTTGGCGATTCCGTCTTTCTTAGCATCTTTCCATGACTCTCGATGTCTTGTCGAGTCTATCCTTCCTCCGGATTTATGCCTTGATCCTGATGCGGCTATTCATAATTGTAAAGCTTAGTGGTCTTGTTTAACCAGCATGGATTCTCCTTCTTTACACTGCAGTAGTTCTTAGGCCATTTGGGATGATCCAATTATTCAACGCACCAAATCATTTCTTCTACAATCCACCGATTGTCTTGAGGATAAACCCAGATTTCTTGCCGCTTTTTCTCCAGATTCTGGTGTCTGTCTTTAGGCCCTATCTTCTCCTCCTCTGGGTCTCCACTTATCTAATGGAAGTTTTCGTATTGCTGTTGCTTTACGATTAGGAGCTGATGTCTGTGTACCTCACAATTGCCCACCTTGTGGGGCGTTCGTAGATCAACGAAACCTTCACGGTCTCTCTTGTGTTCGTAGTGCTGGTAGATACATGCGTCATGCCAGTGTAAATGACGTAATGCTTCGTGCGCTTATTTCAACTGATGTACCTTCAGTGCGTGAACCATCTGGATGTAGCTGTTCCGATGGTAAGAGACCTGACGGTATGACTCTAGTGCCTTGGAAAAGAGGAAGATCTTTATTATGGGATTTACTTGTGTTGATACGTTTACCCTCTCCAATCTTTTTCATTCATCTTTGCGAACTGGTGGTACTGCTTCCCGTCGAGAGGTCGAGGCAAAACAGAAAATACAATACCCTGTTGGATAAAATTTATCTTCATTGCCATTGCAATCGATTCAAGCGGTACTTGGAGCAACGGGAGCTTCAATTTCATCAAGAAAGTTGGACGACGCATTGGGCTTGTTTCCGGCAATGCCCGAGTCACTGCATTTCTATTGCAGCGTATTAGTATCAGCGTTCAGCGTGGTAATGTTTCTTCAGTTCTTGGAACGATGCCTCCGGGGAAGGAATTGGAGGAGATTTTTCTTCTTTGAATAATGCTGTTTCCCTTATTGTTTTTTTTTAAATTTTGGTTGTTCCTTGAGGCTTTGTTGATTATAAAACATTAAAAAGGTTCATAATTTTTAAATTTAAATTTGGATTATAGTAAATAACAATATTTAGATTTAATGTTTTAAGGCATTGTAGTAGTATTTGGTAGTAGTGTTAGTAGCTGTTGTAGTTGTGGTAGTAGTAGTAGTGGTGGTGATGGTGTTGTTGTTCTTGCCAATGTATTGTATTCCCCCAACTCTAGCGGGCGGGTACTTTAGCTAATTATCCAATGATTAGATATTATTAAATATGTATGTTAGATGTTTGTTTCCTGTTTCTCTATTTGCTTTGAAGAAATATATCGAAGCCGCTTCAGTGTACACCGTAAGGTAGGGTTTTCCAGCGTACTACCGGCGGGCCGCATGCGATCCACGTAGCAATTTTACTTGGACCAAAACAAATTTAAAATTAGTTCTATATTCTACTTTGGATTTAAACTATCATAATTTAAAACACAAGAAGTAATTTGGTCCTTTAATATTATTCAGACTAGCCAATTTGGTCCTCTGACCAAAAAGGTTGGTGTCACCTTCCGTAATATATTACATTAACTGTTGTGAGGACGTATTGGCGAGACGTAAATTAATAAAGGTTTTTAGGACTGTACAACAGGGTTATTTCAGAAAGTGAGTCAAACGATATGTTAAATCCAGGCTATATTCGTCGTATGCAGCAAAGACATACGGACACACCATGTGAAAGTAAATTGCCTGTGTCATATATATGTCCTACTGACATATTTCATTATATGTGTGTATGATTACTAAAGAATACATAATCTACTATTTGGACTTACGTACTTTTATTAGCAGTCCTCCATGTTACAGCAGCAACAAAGACTCAAGTAATTGCTACAATTGACTACATATCGATTACTATCGAACTCAGTATATTGACTAGTTCGATAACTACAGTCACTACAATATGATACACCTTCCTTTCTTTAAAAATATAACATTTCTTACTACTTAAATCATGACTTGGATTACAGACTTTTTTCACTTGAAATAATGAAGTATAACCCACTCAAATTTATGTATAATCAAAATCTTCAAATCTTTTTGGTCTATTTAGAATTCTGCCACTTCTTGTGGTCATTACAGTTTTTCTCTGGACTCTACACTACCAGAAGATCTTTCATTACATTGTTAAGGCTGTCTTTCGACAAGGTTTCCTTGTACTGAGTTTTTCTTTTTTTCTGACATTTGCACATTCTTTTATAAACTATGGACAATTTCATTCGGGGGCTTATCTGTTTCAGTTGCATTATTATCCAAATACGATCTAGATAAATAATCTATTACATGAATTTTCCTGGCAAATATTGCAGAAGTTTACGTTTTATTCTTTGCAACCTACTAGACATAACATTTGACACAGTTTGCTCATTGTTGATAATAATGGCTTACGATCAGTATGCACTACAACTGTTTTACCATTCAAAAAATCATGAAACCTATTCGCGGCATAAAAATTGCTAAAAATTCTTTTTCAATCTGACTGTAACCTTTTACTGTTTCGGTTAAGACTCTGGAAGCAAAAGCTACTCGTTTACTATCCTGCAGTAAACAGTAACCTAAACCATCCTTTGAACTATCACATTGTATTTCTACTGGTTTGTTAGGATTATACATCAACAATGTTGGTGGTGAACTTACCAGCTGTTTTATGTCATTTAACGCTTTCTCGTGTACTGGCAACCACAAATTCTACATTTTTCTTGAATAACGCTCTGAGCGGCGCTGAAATTGTTGGCAAGCGTGGAATGAACTTTCTAAGGTACCCGATCATACCTACTACTCTCTGGAACTCTAACTTACTCTTAGGACATTCAAACTTAAGAACAGCTTCTACAAATTCGGGATTGGAACTAATATCTTTTCCAGAAATGATATGACCCATGAGATTTACTTCTTTTAGTTTGTACTGTAATTTCTTTTCGTTAAGTTTGACACCAACTTTCCTAACCTGATCTACAACCTTTCTAAGTATTTTATCATGCTGTTTTTCACTCTCAGCGGCGATCAAAATGTCGTCGGAATACACAATTACTCCATTTATTGAACCAAACACTTCGTAATTTATTTTTGGAATATTTCTGGAGCAAAACCTGGTAAATCTATATACGCCATATATTGTTGAGAATGTACACAATTTACTGGACTTCTCATCAAGCTCTATTTGATAGAAACCATCTTTACAATAAAAAACAGTGAACACAGACTTGTTGCTCAAGTTAACTGTCATTTCCTCTAGCGTAGGAATAATACAATATTCTCTCTTTATGGTCTTGTTGAGATCGTGCGGATCAATACATAATCGTAGCGAATGGTCTGGTTTTTCTACTAGTTCTAGATTACTTACCCATTCTGATATCTTTGACAATAATATTCGAATTCTCTAACCTATCTAGTTTTTCTTTGCGCTTTCCTCGCAAAGCTATCGGTACTCTGGGGGTGGCCTAGTTACAGGTACAGCTAATCTTTTATGCTAATTGAACACTTTGTTTTGAAGGTACCTAACTCTCCAAATAAATCTTCATTTGTTTTAATGAAATGTTCCTTGTTAGGCCCTTGTAAAGATGGTACACAACTAGCATGCACATTTTGGCGAGTTGCCAAATTAAGTTTCACACATGCATCTAGGCCTAGGCACTAGTTTTTGCTTCTGCCATTTACGACTACAAACCCCCAGGTCACATCTTTGCCCCCTACTTTACGTATTAAGGAAGTTGTACCTATTACATTTATCTGCGATCCTCTATGTGCTTCAAGCACAATTTTGGACGCTTTTAACCTGCGCGGTTGTTTGACAAGCTTGTAAATACCATATGGTAATATGCTTATAGACGCTCCTGTATCAAGTTCGAAATTTAGTGCTGGGTTACGTATCCACTACAATTTTTTGCAGCCCTCTTGGCAATTTTTTGTATTATTATTTTCAGATTTCACTTTGGCACTTGATTGTTTGCTATCACTGGCAACACTGGCTACACCACACGTAATAAATTTTTCTTGTTCACTTCCTCTTGGGATGTCCTGGGCACATTGCTCTTTGTACCTTCATTCCTTACACTTGCTACGTTGGACACTTGGGATGTTCTGGGCGGAATGCTCCTTGTATCCTCTTTTCTTGCACTTCCTGGTGGAGGCCACTTTTCTGGACTTTTTATTACACGTCATGGCACTAGCATTTTTTGTTTCTCACTTGCACAGATGCTACGTTGAACATATGACATTCATTTTCGGCAAACCTCATGCACATTATTTGTATTTTCACTAGCAGAATTATTTTTATTTCTGCACACTACTGAAAATGATTTTGCTTGCCACACGTCTTGAACTTTTTTCCGTATGCAGGACACTTGCCTCTTGCATGGTTTCTGTTACACTTCTTACACGTAATGTTACACTGTCACCATTACCTGTAGACTTCGGAACAGCATGCACCCTTTTTCTGGACAGCGTTTTCTGGAATCGACTGCAAGATCTCAGCGTGGAATTTTCTTAGCTTCGCTGCACGACACATTTCAACTGCTTTAGGTACAGTGAGATAATGTAGGCTAAGTAAGCGTTCTTGGAGATTCAAATCTTGTACTCCTATTACGATGGTATCACGCAACATACTGTCTCGTCTGCAAACTCGCAGGATGCACTCAGCTTCTTTCAGTACGTTAAAAAGCTGTAGAAGGATTCACCCTCTTGTTGCTTCCGTTTGTAGAATCTGAACCGTTCAATGATAACATTTTCTTGGGCTTCGCATAATCTTCGAAGGCCTTGACGACTTCATCATAGTCACATTTTTGTTCGACATTCGACTCAAACGTGTTGAAGAGTTCCACGGCGTCTTCGCCTAATAAATTTAATAAAGCTGCTACCCGAATGTCTTTCGGTTTTAGATTTATGCCCGTAGCCTTCTCATATATTTCATAATTTTGTCTGAATCTCCGCCAGGGCTCAATAATACTTCCCTCCAACTCTAACAGTTTTGGCGGTTTGTAGGTCTCCATCTTGGCCGCCATTCGTACAACGGCAGTAATTTGCATACACACACACACACACACAAGTATTCGTGACCATACGTAATAACTGTATCTCAACTTTAGCACCAACACTGCTTCAGCTCGACTACAGTTCTATATTCGACTGCGTCATGTCATATATATGTCCTACAGACATATTTAATTATTATATATGTGTATGATTACTAAATCATACATAATCTACTATTTGGACTTAAGTACTTTCATTAGCAGTCCTTCATGTTACAGTAACAATAACTACAATTGACTACATATCGATTACTATCGAACTCAATATATTGACTTGTTCGATAACTACAGTCACTACAATATGCTTCAGCATGGACCAAAGATGTAGAAGTGTGTGTAGTACTCGCGTCGAGATTCAAGATGCAGTGAAACACCGAGCAGCGTTGTCCCAGCTAATTTTGCGTTAAATGTAACAAATATGCTACGGAGACTTTTGATAATGATCCGTGCGGCTTATAAGGACGAGGCCATGTCCAGAACTCGGGTGTTCGAGTGGCATAAAATTTTCAAAGATGGCCGGGAAGACGTCGAAGACGAACCAGGCGAAAGGTGTGGTCCATAGAGTTTGTGCATGCTGGACAAAAAGTGAACGGTAAATTTTACACAGAAGTGCTCGGACGTGGAACTTAACCGCTATCCAAATCACTTAAAATATCATCTGAATGGTCATGTTCATCATCATCTCTTTATCTACTTCGCGAAGTTGCCATTTTCTGGTATCTAAGCGGTATTTTCATCAGGACTTCAAAGCAGCGAATCTTAGTGTGAAGCGATGATAAACCACATTGATAACTTTCAAGTTTGTCCATTTTTTAGGAAAACTTTGATGAATGTTGTTTTTTGGGCAGCATCACAAATACGCGCATATTTTTTTTTAGATAAAACATCCATAAGTGAATATCATATTTTACTATCTAGCAGAGTAAGTAGTAATGTTGGCCTCACAGAAAACTGTCCCATGAACAGTTATTTGATCCGGAGATAATTTACCTATTTGGTTCTCAACATCTTGTTTCTTGGCCTTGATTAATTCTGTGTATTCGGATTTTAGTAATAATGTAATTGGTCGACACCACTTCGTACTTGCTGGAGTATTCTTGTAACTGTGCCATATTTGTTCTCTGTAATGGAGTTAGATAATTAGAGGGGAACAAGTGATATGACAAACATGACACTGTCTGTATGGGTTATTTATATCCTTCAGTGGGTTCCTTACTAAATTGGTGTTTATACTGGCTGAATCCAGAACTCCTATTGCAGTCCCTCTTTTATCAGTTCAATATTATTTAACAGGTTTATATTGGATAAGCACATTCCGCTGCACTTCAAAGTCTCTTCGCTGCGTGATCTATCAATGACCGTAAATTCACTTCCGCGGATTCTTAAGTAATTACTATGTTGTCAGAGTAACAATTCTTTCTTGCTTCTGTGAGAAATGGGTATGAGGGGCAACACCTTTGCACTAATAATCTTCAGACGTTGTTACAACAATGTACTTCGAGTTGCCCATTTCTTTGTCCAAAACGTAGACTGACTTTCTATTTAGTTATTTTTCGCCTCACTGTTGATGATAATGTTTGAAAATCCTTCTTTCTTCATGTTTTAGAGATTTGTACACCATTTCTTGGTAGTGCTGCAGCATCACACTGTCCATCCGCATGTAAAGTAGTTTGAGCAACATATATTATTTCTGCTTTAGTCGTCGTCGTTACTCAGTAAAGTTTAAATTCGGCGTATTTTGGATTTTCAACTTCCTTCTTCAAAGGAGTTTCGTAGACACCCACATCCACCAGAGGTTGAAGACTGACTTTCGGTAATTTGTAGAGTAGATATGACTGTATTTCTGGAAGTCTTCCAGCCATTGTCAAAACATTTTCCTTCGTTTGATTGTTTCTGGTCCACCTTGGCGGCAATTTGTGGGGAAAATCTGCTACTTTTTCCATGATAGCGGCTTCTGATTCTGGATCTGCATCTTGAATGTTAAAATATGCGAGATATATGGAAACATTTTTATTTTATTTCCATCCTTGGTCCGTTAATGCAGACATATCTCATACAGGCTTATACGAAATATAGAACATATCACTGAAGAAAAAAAAGGAATAAACACATTGGGGCAAGTTCGGGCGGGAACATTTTTCTTCATTCAGTGCACTATTGTATGCTTAATTTTACAGAAACAAAACGAAGGCAGAAGAACACAGCAAAAAAAACTGAAGGCTTAGAGAAAGTTAGAATTTCATAAAATTTAAGTTCCTTACTTGGGACATTTTATATTATGTAATTTTCAGGAACAATGTTGCAAGGATGTTTGGCTCACCACAATTTACATACCTGTGACAATTGAGTTTTGTCCACCTAGATTACATATTTTGGCCACTGTGCGGCGGTCCCTTTCTTGCATATATGACAGATATAAATGAAGAATTTGCACATTCCTTATATATTCTTGCCAGTTTGTCAGAGGAAAAATAGAAATGCTAGCCACCTAGGAGACGAAATGCCCCAACTTAACGGTCCTTTGAATGTCCGCGGGTAAACGAAAATAAAACTAGTCGATGTCCCATGGTTCCTATAGCATCACTAGTGGAAATGATTTAATATGCTATTGTCTCTAATATTTAAGTTTGTAAATTTATTTATTCCTTGGAGAAAATATCATTCCAGCTCTATGCATTTACATATTATGTACTTATAGGCTATCGTTACCTACGTGGGAAGTCCATAGAAAGTGATACACAAGCAGATCCAGGCTAAAAATTCGTTAATTATCATTCCTGGCACAGCAAGTCCCATGAAGAACCCAAAGTTTAAACCATCAGATGAAGGATAAAAGCTAAAAACAAAAGGCATTGATAAATGCTAATTTTCACTGATACATTGTGTATGAGAGTGTCTGAAAATGTAGTTTTATATTCTATACGCATAGAAGTTGGGTTGTGCTACTTATGTGAGAACCAGCCAAACGGAGTGCATATTATTTTTCACCAGGTACACGTTTGCATTAGAGTGACTAGAAGGCCTGCACCTTTGTTGCTTGACCGGCCAGTGCAAGGAATATTACCCAGTGCAAATACTTTCTGCCTTTGTTTCTCAACGAGGGCAGCTGAGTTTAGACGATTAACAGTCGGATTGTTTTCAGTATATGGGAGAAAAGATATTGCAGATGGCGTCAGGTGCTTCAGGTAGAAAATTTACAAGTGCTCTTTCAACCGAAAGCTGAAACTGGTTTCACTACTATTCACTGTGAATACAAAGCAAGTGAATTAAACTATTTTAAGTTTCAATACTCACTAAGTAAGGGATCGGGTGAAACTGTTGGACATTTTTCATTTTTGATTTGTATTTCTATCACAGAACAGAAACCTTATCAGTGTCTACATATCTATTCTTCCTACACAAAGGCCTTAGTTATAGGGCTGATAGGATGTCAGATAATACAAAACTTCTTTGCTACCGCGAATTACAGGGGCAGTGGTGGAAGGAAAAGGACAATTGATTCACGATGCTCGATCCGTCAATCGTTGATCCTGTTTCTGACAGTTCTGGGATATCACGTAGTTTGAGGTACTCCAAGCTCTTCAGTGTACGGTGATATAGTTGAATAACGGCGGCATCATTTGCTTCGAATTTCCAAAGAACACTAAGTTTCCACTCGTATATAGTTTGGACAGAGAGGAGCCAGGACTGAGATAAAGCCATCAAACCATTATGCTGACGGGTTGATAAGACAAAACCAGAGACTGGGTATCAATGGTTTGGCCGCAAATGTGAACATTAAGTTGGTTAGACATACACCATTATTAATTAAAGAGTCACAGATTTGTTTCGGACTCTGACCTCTGACGTGAAGTAAGCAGTTAACAAATTTTGAAGTAACATACACAAATGTGGAAGCACCAGGCTCGTTAATCAGTAGAAGGAATGCCTCAACGATGGTAGTGACTCTTAAAACAAAGTAATATACTTTCTGACATAATTGCCTTTGCTCACTTTCACTTGACCTCATAGATTAGTGGTGGAGCGCTATTCCGACAAGCAATACACGCAGATTAGATTCTTCAACATGTATCACGATCACCAACATGTTCTTATCACACAATATTTTATCCAGGAACCATACCAATACCTACAGATTTACATTTTAGTTCACGAAATTGTATTATTGTTCTAACTCTGTTTTAATACAAAAGTTTTTAGAGGAAGGACATTGATGAAATCCTATAGTGAATCTACCGTTGAGGTTAGATAGAATGATGGAGAGAAGCAATTCTAGTAACAAGGAAAATAGCATATAGGTCTGTGAGTGCCCACTTTTCCACGGATCCAAACCGTGCTTGGTTCGACTATTAAGTGAATAGTAGGTCCTGTTTTTTAAGTTTCGTGCTCAATCAAGAAACAACAATGGAAGAGTGCTTTTAATTGTTAATATTCAATTTTACAGTAAAAGCTAGCAAAGAATTTGTACACTTCTCTAGAAAAATCGTAAGAGGATCACAAAGTCTGGTGTTTAAAACCGTCGGGGCGATGGAGCGTAGAGACATATGAAATAAATGAAAGGAATATATTTCCTCTACAATATATTTTCATGCGCTTGCAATGAATCGAAGATATTAGAAAGTTGCATTTTAGGCTATCAGGAAAATTATATAACAATATTTTACGTAAGAATTGAAGCTTTCCTGGCGGCGAATATTATACAGATGTTCTCGGGATATCAGCCAGGTGAAGTCCGACGATAGAGCCGACGTTTCAAGAACAGACATTGTTCTCATCTTCAGGGCAAGTATACTGAGACCAGTTCATGTGTACTATATATAGTAACGGTAGGGGGCGGAGCTTAAGAATCTGTGTCTCTGATTGGTTGGCCTATAGCTTGACGCTGATTGGTCGTTTTCATGTATGTTTTCTTTATGACTGGTGTCCAAGTCCGACTAAGTTGAAATCCTGTATCTCTGTTGACATTATTACGTTCTTGTAGTATGGCAAGAGATTCTTTTATTATCCTATCCCAGTAATTGGAGCTCTTTGAGATAATTTTAGTGTCAGAAAATAAAATTCTATGTTTTTCTGTTAAGCTGTGTTCTGCCAGGCCTGATTTCTCCGGATAAAATAGCTTTATGTATCTTTCATGCTCCTTGCATCGATGTTCTACTGTCCGTCCTGTTTGTCCTATGTATGTTTTTCCGCATTCACAAGGAATGCAGTATACTCCTGGTGTCTTAAGACCCAAGTCGTCCTTAACTGGACGAAGTAGGTTTCTGATTTTTGACGGCGGTCTATGAATGGTTTTGATGTTGTGTCTCCTCAGGATTCTTGCAACCTTTCCAGAAAGTTTACCAGTGTAGGGCAGGACTGCAATATTGACTGGATCTTCAGTTTCTGGGGTGGTCTTCTTCTTGCTGGAAAAGGTCCTTTTTAGGACCAAACGAATGTCATCTTTCTTGTATCCATTCTGCAGTAAGGTCTTCTTGAGATGTGCCAGTTCACTAGGGAGGCTTTCTTGGTCTGAGATGGTTTTTGCTCTAAGTGCAAGTGTGCTGATGACTGTATTGCGCTGCGATTTATGGTGAAAACTGTTTCCATTAAGGTAAAGGTCGGTATGGGTAGGCTTCCTATAAACACTGTGGCCCAGACTTCCATCAGGTTTGCGACGAATGAGGATGTCTAGAAATGGTATGCAGCCCTCCGTTTCTGTTTCCATGGTGAACTTAATGATGCTGTGTTGATTGTTGAGAAATTCAAGGAACGACTGTAGCGCATTTCTACCATGTGGCCAAATGACAAATGTATCATCGACGTATCTGTAAAAACATGATGGTTTTAATGGTGCTGATTCTAGTGCTTTCTGCTCGAAACTCTCCATGAAAAAATTTGCCACTGCTGGTGAGAGAGGTGATCCCATGGCGACGCCGTCTGTTTGTTCATAGTACTGTCCGTCGAAGAGGAAATATGTGGAAGTTAATGTTATCTTGAATAAATCTACAATCACCGGCGGGAAGTGCTCGCTGAGTAAAAGCAACGTGTCCTGTACTGGAACCTTGGTAAACAGAGAGACCACATCGAAGCTGACTAGGATGTCATCTGGAGAAATACGTATGGTCTTCAGTATTTCCACGAATTCATATGAGTTCTTGACGTGGTGTTCACACTGTCCCACCAAGGGTTGAAGAAGAGAAGTGAGGTACTTGGCCAGACGGTAAGTTGGGCTTCCAATTGCACTGACAATGGGCCTCATTGGGATGTCAGTCTTATGTATTTTCGGTAGTCCATACAGTCTCGGTGGTTGGCAGTTATGTGACGTGATTTTCTTGCGTATTTCTTCTGGCAAATTTGCCTTCTTCAGAAGGATGGCAACTCTACGTTCAATACTGGCGGTGGGATCTTTCTTGAGTTGTCTATACTCAACGACTCGGCCTATAGTACCTCACTTCTCTTCTTCAACCCTGAGCTAACACGGCTAAGAAGAGGAGTTACACTGACCACGTAACCCTCTGCTTCAACGTAGCCGTCTGACAGGCCAGGGCCCTTAAGGGACTGTCACGCCATGGAGTTTAGTTTAGTTAAGTTTATAAAACATGCAACAAATTCAAAATATTGAAACTTGAATGGGAGCTGAGCTACAGATTCTTAAAGACTATAAATACATTTCAATTCGGTTCTGTTTAACAGATGCTTGGAATATAGTGATCATGAGATACACTTTATCATCGGGTACAAGCGGCTTGATAGGACAGTGATTCCATTTATCATCAAAACTCCTTCTCACTAAACACATGCGGCTATTTTTTGTATACGTGCGGAAATGTTACTTTTCAAAAGTTTTCCATATACTAAAAGGCTGTAACATATTGTTGTCACATATATTTCATGTCATATATAAAATATAAATTTTTAAATTTTTATTGTCATTTGAAACTCTTTGCTTTTGAACCCATTAATTGCGATATATTCCAAGTAAAACATTGGCCTTCTTCTTCTTCATGATATGCTATAGAAAGATCTGGACATGCCATCAAAATCGTCAAGTAATAACTTCGGTATTCATCATACATAAGCTATGGGCTACGCATACTGAGTATGACAATCTACGTAGGATAGGTACTTGAATTCTTTTCTTAATTCCTCAAAATCCTAACTGCTCTTTCTTACAAGTTTACTGTTTCACGTAATTAGTGTTGAAATGGCGTATCGTTGAAATTATAATGAATATAAACTGCTTCCTTCTGGGCATCTAATGGTATGTAAGCTTAGCTCTTGTCTTTATTTTTAATTAGTTGGTTACTGAGGTCCCTTGTGATACTTTTTTTTTTATAAATCACACCAAACTAGCTATTGTATTTTGTAATTTGTTAGCCGTGACTTGGTTTATTAATGGTGAACGAATCTTTAAATGTAGACAAGATACTTAGGATTTACAAGAGGAAATGAAGTATTATCATCTTGTTCACATGAGAGTAATCTGGTTGAAATTATGAGTTTAGAATAAGTTTATTAGAGAATATGTCGGTACCGGTACTACTGATAATAATGTGGAACAAATAGCTACGTGCATGTATTTAGAAACTATATTTAGCCACTTGCTCTTCAAATTGTCCCATGTAAACTAAGTTCGGAGGAGTGCCAATTATGGTTCCTGTTCCTCCGATGGAAGATGAGTAACATATTCCCAGATAGAAGCAGTATATATGTGTATTGGATACGCTGAAAGGAAAAATAATATTTTTTTAATGGTAAATCTACATATATGATAATAAATACTTTTATTACCAACTTTTAAACTCTTTAAATAATGAGAATTTCAATCTAAATTGTATAAACATTCTACAACAGTTAAATACAGAAAAAAATATCGAATCCTATACTAAATAGGTATTGAAATTCATACTAGTAGGATAAATATTAGTGTATATCTAAAAAAAATACGTTGCAGTTAATCCACACTTGCAACTACGCACCTTTTATTCAACATTATAGAACTATCTAATGTTTTGCATCACATATAATGTCATTGGAATATCCAAGGATGTTGAAAGTAGAGGATAGGACAACATTGATAAACTTGATTCCGAATGTACTAAGAGGATTCGACGCTTAGACGTGCTACTGCGATCGTCTAGTGCTGTGTGGTGTGGTGCGGTGACTACGTGCAGTGAAGAGTTAAATTGTGACAGACTTTTTAAGTGCACATTAGACATTGTGACATACACACTTACATACATATAACACACACATACACTATATATTCCCTTACACGTAAATCATTTCCTGTTGCAGTTTTCTTTTTTTGACTCCACAATGCATCACGTATATGTCGTTTCCCCATTTTCTGACACCTCTTTATAGAGGTGGCGAGCCCATGAATCATGTATAATACTTTCTTAATATTTATTCTATACATTTTCACTTTTTACTAAATTCATATTTATAACTTTTTCACGATTATCTTCATTCATTAATATCAATTCATATACATACATTTTAACAGGCCAATAGTCTAAACAGGCCTTTATCCGCTGCAAGGAGAGTTTTAGATTAGATTAGAACGTACTAACGCCAGTCTGCCATTTTGATATACATAGCTACAATTTAAAAGAGTGTAAGGACTAAAATGGAAGTGATGAGTTTGTTAGTGGTTTTGCACTTCTGTTGCTCAATTAATAGTATATAATGAACGAAATTAACATATCAATATTCAAATTACGAGTATGTGTAAAGAACACGCTGCTAAATTCAGACTTTGCATGATGATGACGGATGACGTTGTTACGCTCCCACTGTTGTTTTTATTTCAGCATATCCTCTAATTATAACATTCTTGGATACGTAAATGACGTAACGTATGAGGCAACTTATTAATTTGTTCTGTAAGCCTTGCCGTTTTAACCACACAGGCAGCTATTTATAACCCTGACAGCGTGGTCTATGTTTCACATGCTTTATTTGTATAAAGCTTTCTGTCAAAATATATAAGATATGCCTTACGTATGTTATAATTTTCCGTCCAGGTTTTTATCATAAAGATTCAGGAACGTAGTTCCAAATAGTAAGAGATAATGATGGCAAGTCACAAGCTGAAAACCGACAATTTTTTAGTTCGTGATTTGTCCTCCCGTTGTCTTTTTTAGCTTGCCTATTTTCCTTTAATTTGAGCTGTCACCATACAAGGAAAATGCAGTTGGCTATTTGAGTACTTTGATTATATCAAGGTGAAGAAAGATAGTGAATCAACTGGCTATTTAGGTCCTATGTCTCAACGCCTCTGTTATAAATATTGGCAGTGGGAATTCTTGAATAAAGGCTTTTAAATTTCATGAGTGAAAATGTTCAAAAGTCGTGAGTACAAGGTAAAATTTCTTGAGTACAGGAGTAATTTTTTCCGATTGTTTAAGCACTATTTCCGTGAATAAATGGATGAAGATGGTATAATTTTTTGAGTGGAGCTCAGAATTTGTAGATGGAACGAAATTGTCCAAATTTCGGGAGTATTTGGTGTGTTAAGAACATTTTCACAAAATGTTAATATCCATCAATCCACTACATATGATTTCTTGAGAATTTAAAATTTTCGCGAGTCGCGAAATTCTACTGTCTCTCCTTATAAATAAATAGGTGCTCATGACCAAACAAGGAGTGTAGCAAATAATACATCCTGGCAAATAAATTATCGGGAGAAGAAATATGATTCTTTGCATACCATACAGTGTTTGTGAACACTGAGAGTAATGTTGCAATGAAGTAGTAATCATAAGAAATAGTCAACTCCATATTAGTATAGTCAGTAGTAGTGATCAATTCTTACTCCACTAGTCATATAAGTTTATTAAGTTGAATAAATAAATAAGAAGTGTCAGTTGTGTGCATGAATCAACTACATATTAACACGGCAAGGAGCACTCATGTTTCACGGGGAAAGAAAATCCAGTACAAGAACCGTTAACATTCTTCGCTTCTTCGATGCAGAGTTGTGAATTTATTTGTGGCCTTAAGACATCTATAGCTCAGACTGGGATAAACATGGGGAAAGTATACTGGAAATTGTCGTTCAGGGCTAAAGTTGAAGGTACTATCCTGGCATTTGTCTGGTGTGACTGAGGAAGAAAACCTTGAAATACTTCAGTCAGGATGGTCGACCAGGAGCTCCCCAATGGGAAGCTAACGCTCCAGTGGTATTTCTAGTGATCTTCATGGCAATGGAGATATATTACTTTATGGCTTACCTAGCCTATACGCGCTGTATTCTTTAACATGCAGTACTTAGGCTATATTTACTAAAATACTCGTTGACGTTTGAGAAGTATATTAATGTACCTCCTATTGAATTCCTATGGAGATACGATAATATAAACTTCAGGCGTCGACCTGTCAGTGTGGTGTTATTTCCTACTGCATCTACGATTTCTTACATCTTTGTAGGTTCCTCTTTTATGATCTCTTCTGTTGGTGATTCTGGTTTCAAGGCCTCCTGTTTCGCTGAATCTGTCCATTCAACTTCCTCGGCTATCTCTCTGTCGTGCGATCTACCTTCACCTTCCATTTCTCTATCAATTCTTTCTTCTTCTTCCGCTCGTTGTGCTACTGGTACCTCTCCCTTTGTAGGTGTGGACTTTCTCTTAAATTTGTCCCGGAACCCTTTGACAAGCTTAATGCTTTTTCGTTTGTAGTCTTCCAGAGTTTTCTCCTTCGTCTTCCGCTGAAAAATAACACAATGAAAACTTTGTGTTGCAACTTATATGGAGCTAGAAAAAGAACACTGAGCACTCCTATTACAAAGAATGCCAAAAGGAGGTTAAAAATATTAGACAGTCGTAAGTTGAAAAGTGTTTATTTGCCTCGTACATTTTACTTTGGCTTTGTTTATAGTTTATATAATTGATAATGTTAGAATAGGTTAATTCAAGATAGCTTTTAGCAAATGAGTTTGGTCGAATGGTGTGCTCTATAATGTACTTTACCCAAAGAAACGCAATAAGACAAAATCTTCTCATTGGTTTGTTTGCGCATTATCGAACTAGTATTAAGTTAGATATTCCTAGTTTGTTCTATCAATATCATTATTTTGAGAGCACTTAGTAACAAAACAAAGTAAAATATAACATTGTTATTTATTATATTTCCAAAGCAGAACTGTTTGGTAAACTTCCAAAAATCAACATATTGAAGCACAAATGAAGACATACCTGGTATTTGATATTTCGTATGTCTCGAAAATCGTGTTACCTGATATACCTTTAAGCTTCAAAATTCAAAATTATATTTCTTCAACATTGTAGAACCACAAATCATTTTACAAAATATACAGCGATAGACATTATTTTATAAATCTGAATCCTTTGTTTCATCAATTTGGAATTCTATAAAATTGTATCACAGAACCAGATTTATTTCGAATGTTTCTAACATTCTATGACATATGGACAGTGACAGAAACAATGTTCAGAATTTCTGAACAACAAATAAAAGTACTTTTAGTTTAAAATTGAGTAAAGCCTACCATAACAGTACATACATGTGGCCGTTCATTAAGGAATTCACTGTGCACTGCTGCTAACAATGCTATGAGTGTAAGTGCCCTCACTATTGTTTCTGGATGGAACAAGCAATTCTCTCAGTAGTCTATGCTGCCGAACGTAAATTTTCTTCATTCTTGAAGTTGCAACTTGATTTCATTACAATCGGACATCAAACGGAATGAGCTAAAGGTTTCTTGAGATCCTACGCTACCACATCCTAAAATTGCATATATTGACTGTTCTCTAATTTACGTGACATTCAGATACATGCGTTTGTATGCGTGCTGATGGACCTTCGAATATTCCAGCTATATAGCAAATAAAGATCCTTTAAACCTACGCAAGTATTGGAGGAATTAACCCTTTGAGTATGTTTAAAATTTTCAAATTTTAGAATCTGTGAAGTAGCCTACCCTGTATTCATCTGATAGCATGTATCCAAAGATCAGAAAGTAATCAGCAATTCACATAACGGCGTTGATCCGCCAGATAGGATAGTTTCAACGTAAACAAAAGCTTATCAGCGAGTCATAGTTTCGCTCTCAGTCACGTAATATAAACGGAATAAGTGTTCACTGGACGACAGGCAGAAGAAATTAAAACATGCTCATCTGTAGCGGTTACACACCTGACGTCAACAAAGTTTGATGACATCTTAATCATTCACTTGATCAAGAAGAGTAACCAGTCTTTTTGTTCGCTGGAAGGTGTAGAGATAATTTATTATAACCGTAATATGAGGAATTAAACGCCTGTAGGTGAACACTCAACGCCCGATTCTAATGCCACGTACTGTCCATTTCAAAGAAAGCACGGAATTAAGTGAGTTCGACTTTAAGCGAATCAGTGTTTCATCTGGGATTTTCAAACCAGTGTCTACTAACGAGGTGCATCTGATTGAGAGTTACACCACTCCTTCTGCCCAGTGACGAAACAAGTGAATAGACATATTGTACAATGTTAAAAGCAGCGTATAGGAAAAGAAATAAAAAAAATTCCTGTATCATGAGGCGGTAGCGTGTCTGAGTACGAATCGAGGGACCCGGAATTTGAATTTATTTTAAGACCTTTCGGTAGTATCTTAACCTCAGGCCTCGAGCGACCAGGGTTCAAGTCCGGGACAGAACACTGGACTCTTTCCTTCAGTGTTCTTAGGTTCTCTGATGTGCACTAAGCCTATGACATTGAGTTCCAGAGTGTCGTTGGTACTCCTGGACACCTTTGGGACGTAAAATCAGTCGATCATAGAACTTGCCACCCCACTCCACTTCATATGGAGCCGGTCGGGTAGCCATGCGGTGTACAGTGGCTGGTCAACGACTCGAAGGTCCCGGGTTCGAACCCGGTAGGCATGCGTGTGGATTTTAATGGCCAAGGGGCGAATCGTGACGGGCCGAAGTCCAAAGTTACTAGACAGGCCTAACTAAAAATAAAGTTTAAAGAACATGTAGATCTATCTCTACACATTCCATGCGACGTTTAAGGCGCGTGCTTATCATACAGGATCTACTTTTAGCTTTTTTATTTTTGATACATGAATTAGTACCTATATCTTTACCTGAAAATATAATATATATAATATTGAAAAACAAAATCAGCAAATACGTATCGCATCCTCGCATTTTATTAATGATGATTCAATTCATACATATTATGCATTGAAGTGTGTTTAATAAACAGCGATTTAAAAATATTGGTTCGAATAATCTTCTAAAAAAAAATGATTTTAAAACGCAGAACAATAGAAAAATAATTTTGTGCAGTTACTGAGGATTAGTATATCTCTTGCCAAGCTAATGAGCCAGTGTGACGTAAAGGACCATATGTGACTTCTGGTCATAATTATTTGCGTAGACACTGGTAATGGACTCGCTTGCTAAGTGAAAATCTACGTGACCTGAATATATAACGACACTGCTAGAATACCTCGATAGACCGATTTTAGACCATTACTAACACATTATTATGCTACTTCAGTCAGTCTATCCGAAAGCTGGGCTGTGGCATCTTCACTTTACTAGGTTGGCAACATTCGTGTAAGTTTAAATTCGTTTCAGATTTGTCACTTTGTCTCTTTCGAAGCTATTATTTAATCACTTCTATTGGTGACTCATTTTCATATAGCTTTCAAGTTAATCACATTAGCATTAAGACGTTTTCTTCGTCTGAGACAACAATGGTCTGTCCCGAGAAGTTATTCTAAACTTGTGAAATATACGCAGATCTATTGCGTCCAAGCATTTCAAATAATTATAATTTTGACGGGCAAAAATAAATGTATAGTCAGCGTATTGATTCATTGCTTTTCATTTATGAACAAATACTATTACCATTCAAGTAATTAAAGAATTAACTGCCTATGAACTTACTTTACCTTACTATCTTACTGTCTATGGCAGTACGTTTGTGTATGTTTAATCTCTCTCTAAATAACACCAAACTTTCACCCTTTTTATTAAACATGGGTCCTCCGACAAAACACAGGTCTCAGACAGAATGCTCTAAATGCTAGTTTAAATTTATAAATTTGCTTTTAAGGCAATGTACAAGAAACTATGATTTTGTATTATTTATTTTTAAGTGTTACTGATTTTGATCCAAAATGTCAAGAAGTCTTCCATACCTCGAAACCCACCTGTAGTTACTCACAGTGTAGTTCCCGATTTTATTTTCTGTTCTTCTGTATGTAACTGTCGAGATTTTTCGTACAAATTTTGAAAGTACCGCAGCAATTTGCAATTGGAATGAAACTAGAAGAAAGAAAATGTTTCCACTTTGCCTTAATGGCCCTCCACGGTACTACTTTCACACTAATAAGGACACACGTATTGGTCAGAGCTTAAGAAACGATTCGCCGACAGTTTTGGTCCCAACCGAAACCCACATCTGTATCCGTTATCGATCTCGTCAACAAAGTAAGGACAAGCCGTTAGTGAGTTTACTTCTACGTAAAGAAATTCTTGGCTGATCGTTACGACCCAACTATGAAATTTGCAGACTTTCTTCCTGATGCAATCTCAGGTATACATCAACAACATATATACCATTTCTCGCAGCAATCAATTACTACATTAGCGCAGTTAATTGAAAAAGCCGGAACGTGCCGAGTCCATGGTGCGAGAACACACTCAAGAATAGCCCCCCAGCAACATACTATCCCCACCAATTTCCTCAGACACCGTGGACGACATGACAAGTCGCCTAGACCAGTTGCAGTTGCTCTTAAATACTCAAGTGAACTCTGCAACTAATTTACAAGTTGCATTTGCAACATCTCAATTACAGCCAGAGTCACGCTCACCCTGAACCAGACCATCTTGTCATCACAAGACACAGAACATTCCCAGTAATTGCACGCATTACTATCATTGCACTCCAGATTCATCACGGTCAACATCACCGGTATGCATTTATCCTGTGAACAATAACCTTTCTTCAAGACGGGTTCAAAACCTCTCACACCACTAGGTAAATGCCTGGAAAAGACCTTCATTCCTTCTCCACGGAAATAACAAAGTGAAATACTTACGACCTGTAGACTTACGGTGTTGTAAAGGGCAGAAATGTAAAGTTTGAATAAGTTCCAAACTTCCTTTTTCATATCAGAAACAACGTAATCCGTTTGTCACTGAAATCACAGTCTATGCTACACGTAAAAGCCGCTGCAGATATTTTCCAATTGAAATAGTTGTTAATTATGGTAATGTTTTATTTGTTGGGAATTTCCTAAAGAAGCGTTGATCCTTTTAAATGTGTTTTCGGTAGATACAGACATAACACGAATAACAAGTGTTAACTTTAGTAATTTAAAAGCCTGTTCAAAAACTAATCCGATCTGATTGTTTACAATAAACCCCAATTTGATTCGTGAAGAATTTTATTTTCTCTACTGCGGACGTTTAGTTTCTAGTGACAACCAATTGAAAACGCTTTGGTACAACAGTTTCAATTTCCTCTAATATTTCATTTTCTTTCCCTTTTACAACTAGAATTTCCGGTATTTTGAAGTGCACTTGCCAACACAAGAAAGGTTAAGGTCAATATAAATCCAAGATCTTCAACAAAAGATGATAGCACTACACTTCGTAAATGTATAAAGTATTTTTATCGTTGCACGAAATTTCAATATTGCTCCTACAAATTCAAACCTAGAGAGTTCAGATTTTCAGGAAAGAATGTTCATACCAATTCAAGAGTTCTATCCATGCCGATTTTTATTTTCTTTCTTGTTCACTGTTAAAATCGCTTCATTGTTGTTATGGATATCCAGACTTATAACAGTGAAGCTCTGTCAACAATGAACAAAAAAGAAAATTAAAAATCGGCATCGATCATGCTCTTGAATTGGTTAAGAACTTTCTTCCCTGAAAGTTTGAACTCTCTAGACTTGAATTTGTAGAAGCAATATTGAAATTCCGTGAAACGATAAAAATACTTTATACTTATACGGAGACAGTGCTGCCATATTTTGTTGGAGATCATGGCTTTACATTAGCCTTAATTTCGCGTTTTATCAGGAGAAAACGCTGGAGGTTTTTAGCTACAGTGTGAAGAAATATTCGACAAAGTTCCTATATCAGGAATAGAAAAGTTACATTTTTGTAAGCTAAATTAATATAAAAAATTCTAAAATATTAAAATATTAAGTTATAAAATGTTCAAATGGCACAAGACACAAGAGTGAGTCAATAAGAATCCCCTTTCAACCTATAAATAGTAAGTACGTAAATCTTCTTTGTTTTAGGAAAAGAAAAACACACCTTTGCTTTGTGATTATATATCGTCTCCGACAACCCAGTACTCAAGAAAGTGTATACAGCGATAAATATTTTAGAATTGAAAAACTGTAGTATCTATTCAGCTCTCATACTGACATTAAACATTCCGCCCTAACAATCGGGGATCTAGACATGGTATATATATTCTGAAAGTACACAACCAGAATAGTATTAATGTGGAATCCTAGCGGTGACTTGTCGTCGACGATGAAGGCAAAGCAGAAGGCATATGAAGAAATCCACGTTCCAGGACTTTTGCTTTAACTCTATCGTCGACAAGTGCTTCAAGTGTGACAAAATAGCTTTTGTTTAGTGTGTACACTGCAAGCATGACTCACGCTATCCTTTCGGATCTACACATTGAGTGTTAATCCAAAAACATTGTCAGTGTTTAACGTGTGAACTGTTTTCCCATAAAATACCCTGTTTCAAGTTAAAATAAAACAGTTTCTTGTATTCTGCTTTTTAATACATAGGCAATAATGTGTTTATGGGTGTGTGATAAATTACGTATACTTGTTTGAAAAGGTATATTTATAGAAATATACGTGGCAAATACATGTTTTCCATAGACTACACTGTTACCTTTAAACCCACATAACTTCTATACCCTTTTCCGTCTGTCGTTAGTATTCCACATTTATACTACTCTGGTTGTGTACATTCAGAACATATATACCATGTCTAGATCCACCGATTGTTAGGAAAGAACGTTTACTTGTGAACAGTACTCTACCGTGCAACCTTTTACTTCATTGACTGCGAGCAATTCAGCCATGCGCAGTATAAGAAACCTGTCAAGTGGGAGAGCTTGTGGAGCAAGAACGTGTCTCAGGTGCAGCTACATTACATACACACGCCAACCATATCAAGCTAGACAGTTTGAGAAACGTCTCTTCCTCGAACCACTCAGCTCGTCCTACTTTAAATCGAGTAGAGTGTGAACAAAAAAAAATAAACAATTTTGGGGCTATTAGAAGCGTTTAAAATTTTCTTGGTTATAGTTATAAGATTATTTACATTATAGCCTGTACGTTACATAAAGAAACAAATGACTAATATTTTTGTGATAAAAATCCAAATAAAATTGAAGTTCAGAAGAAATGAATACAAAATTAATTTAATGAATTTGTCACATAATTTTGCAGACACTGTCAATCGCGAAAAATCACCACTGCTATGTCACTTTCTCTACAAAGGTACTTTATGTTTAAGCTGTGTAAAAGACGGAGCATCTTAGAGCGAGATGCAGAAGTGTGAGTAGATCACTGGGCCATCAGAAAGCATCAAGCGTCATTAACTTCAGGGCAGATTATCGTGTTCGGTGCTCACGTTTGAAATTGTGAGTTTGTTTGCTCATGGTACAAACTCAGGGAATACTTGTGGCTTGCTGCTGACAAAATGAAGCCATTCGAGCATCTTCGGCTAACTTCGTGAGAGAGCGTCGGAGAGAGTGCTGTCGGTCGGATGTGTGAGAGTGGAGGCCAGCATCTTTTATGTAGGATATGCCTCCGCTCTTCATTTGTACTTCCTTTGTACTTCTTCAACTTTGCTCTAGCCAGTAGAAAACAAATGGCTCCACCCACCTCCCAAGTGTATTGTCGAAGTTAGCCAAAGATGCATGAATGCCTTCACTTTATCAGCGGCGAGCCGCAAGTAGTGTGTGAATGACGTTACAGTGCAAGCAGTTGCAGCTTTCGTGCGAACTCGTCTAAAATTATATATGACGTTATTTACAATATCTTCTCCCACACAATCCATGAGAACGCAACTACTGAATTTTTTTTTTGACTCGTGGAACCAACTGCACTGAAGTGTAAATGAAATCACAGTGTATAGTCGTGCAACCAGATTCAGTTTTTGATCAACTCATCTGCAAGCATGTGACACCATTTGCAATCTCTTCTCTCACATAACCACTGAGAACGCAACGACTATCAATTATCTGTACTCAGCTACACTCGCTGGGTTATCCTACATTACACTGGGTGCACTAATGTTTACCTGTCGAGTGGCAGAGTTATTGATGCATTGTACACTCGAACTTGTAAGTGTATAAGAGTGAACGTGGGTCCAAGAAGTAAGTGTATCACGCTCGAACAAACTCTATGTTTAAAATTGTTATAGATTACTACTTTTTCATGGATATATCTCAACCATCTAGCTATTAGGAGTAAATCATGAATGATAACCCTAAGAAGCCACAAAGATGATCCAAATGTGTGTTCACAAAAGAGTGGTAAAATGTTTTGATTTGAGGAAAATGTCTAATGTTGAACTGACAAGAAAGAATGTTAAAATTAAAAGAGCAATGCAAATGTATTAAATTTAACAATTTAGTAGATACAATTTTGACTATTAAACTTTCTTAGCTTCAACAGCTACGGTCATATAAAATTGAAAGAAGTGCATAGCATCCCGCATTTTGATAATATTAATTAAATACATAATTTACTATACCTGTTACGTAGGTCCATGATAACAACGGTGAAACTTACCTCTTCTAAGTAATCTACAACAGATCTTGCTATTGGTAACATCATTGCAGTAGTAGCTGTGTTAGATAACCACATTGAAAGGAACATGGTAGTGAACATAAACCCAGCTAGCATTCTAAATATACAAAAATAAATCAAGAATTTGATCATTTCAAAGTAACATTAATTCACGTTTACCGAAAATTATGTTTTAATTGGTATGTTTAAAATGTCAGTAGAAAATCTAGAAAGAATGTTGCTTCAATAATCTGAGATTGTAGAATGCATTTAAATAAGAGCTGACAAACTCACAATAGTGCAAGAGATAAGGTGCTTTACAAATTTAAAATTCGTGATATATGTAGTGTATTATGAGTCTGAATACATGTAACAATAAAATGATTAATTCATTACACTATGAGCAATTGATTCACTATTTATGCAAATTTCTTAACAATACTTTTATTTGCACATTAGTAGGTCAACGTATTGTTACTGCGTTTAATCTTCACATGTGATAATACATTTTATAAGTTATTCTTAGGGCCCACTTTCGAGACATACAGTGTGTTGAATAAACGATAAGCGTAAATTAAAGGGTAAATTCCTCAGGGCGAAAGAAGAGAAAAAGTTAATTTGAGGAAATTTTCGAAACATGTATAGTTTTGCAACTAAACACACCGAAGTATGGCGCGGTATTCACAGAAATGACATCTCGACAAGTAAACATAAAATGGGCCAGCATAGCAAATCATTACCAATGTTACACTAAACCTTGTATTTGCGCAAAATGTATGATTGAAGAACAAAGCTTAGAGGAGATTTCTATGTTTGTGTATTGCGCAACGTTAATATCTTGACAATGAAAATCCTTAGATGCGAAAACTCCTCTATGCGGCACACTCTTAGTCATAAACTTCCCCCAAATCTTGGTCTTCTACTTAAGCTGAAAGACTGAATCAAACTAATGGCATGGTAAAGTATATTAATGAAGAAACGACTTTGTATCATTGTTTCTTAGTACTCTATAATCGTCCTTAGAACCTACATTTGTGCAATTTCAAGATTAGTGATTATGACCTAATTATAAACTAACTATAAACAAAAATTTATTTATATTTATGACCTACGTTAGCATTCTAGTTCATACTTTTAAATTAATATTTGTGACCTAAGTATAAACTTAATATAAGACTAAAGGAGGCATTAGAAAAGGCCAAAATACCTAGGATGAATACTAAATAGCATTCTGAAAATTATCTTGAGTTACTAATCTAGAAAACAAGAATATCTTTTAAAATTAAATATATATTATAATTCCAGATTTGCTGACACAATCTCAATTAAAGCAAACGTTTTATATATAGATAATATGTTGAGTTGAAACTTATTCCTTTCGTGAAACAATTTAATCATATTTAGATTTATATTTTTCGTTCCAATTTAGAACAATAACACAATGATAGTGAAACGGTCTCACGTCTTGCCGTGACGTTCCCTTTGTTTATGACGTCATCCCTTGAACGAAGATATTAATGCAGTTATTTTTGTTCTTCTTCTTTTAATTTATCCTTGTGGCGCATTCCGTAGTTAATTATTTTCTTTATTTTTATTCTCTAAATTTTATTGGATGATTGCAACATTTTTCTGTGCGAGGAAGAAGTTTTAATTTTTCTCGCCCTTTTCGCTGTAGTTGTTGTTTAATATGTGTCAGATAGTATATTTGATATTTTTGCTCAAACTTTCAGTTTTCGACTTCCGGGATGGAGTTTAGTTGTCTGCTACGCAGTGTATTAATTATTGAGAAAGGTTCATGCTTTGGAGATAGTTTTCCCTAGATGCTGGCAGCTTGAGCTAGTATTTGTTCTCCCGATAGATGATAGGAGTTGTTTTGCAAGATGGAATAATAACTGCTTAGTAGGAGTAGCTGCAGACGGAAAATTGAAAAATAGATGTATCTGCGATGGATTTTTGAACTGCTCTAATTGCCCTCATCAGCGTAAAACTGGATCAACGGATTATCAGATAAAATGTTTAGCTGGTTATGAAGTGAGTTCCAGTAGGATACACGGGGACCTGGTTTGATATAGATTGAATTTCTGAAAGCAGCCGACGAGGGTTGAACTGGCTCATATTTTGATAGCTAACGTCAGACGAGACTCAGGTCGGATTTTTGGTGACCTGGGAACTTCGAGTATGTGAAATTTTGATGAATATTAATTTTTCTCTACTAATTAATTGATTATAGTCAACTGGTTGAAAATATTTCTTATGTATTGATTATTATTTATTATGAAGGGATATATTTCTAGAATGGAGGGCTAAGTTTCTCATACAGGGTTCACCGTTTCTCCTTCCCCATCCCCATGTGATGTTATAGACCACACTATATCTCCTGTGTGTGACATAATGAAATTTGTGGTTAACATTTAGGCTGGTATTGAAGTTATATTTAGGCGAAAATAGCTTACAATAAATTAAATATTCTTATGCATTTATCAACCAGCAGTTATCCGGTCAGGATTTAGAAGTGAAATATTACAGCCCCATTTTTGTTTTTCTCAAACAATCTCGAATCTGCTTTGCACTAATTATTTTCACCTTCGCTTTCGTTCCTGCTTGTGGGCGAATAAACTGGGCGTTGTAGTAGCCCAAACTGACACACATGATTTGGTAACAACGAATGGTATTTGATGACTTAAATAGACTAACCTAACATGAAATTAACTAGTTTAATGTTTACATCGTGTTAGAAATTTGTGTCACGTTGTTTGTCGATTGGAAAAGGCGTGTCTGTTCCGTTAAAAATGACAATGCTTTTTTTTTAAAGAAATTTTCCCAGCACTAACGTCTGTTTCCTTCTAACTCTTTCGATTTTCTGTATTTAGAAATTTGTACTTCTGCCTTCATTACGTGTTATCTTTCTTTTAATGTTCAAACTAAAAAATTAGAAAGTCCGTTTGTATTTTGCTATGGTACCATGGGACGAATTTGGTTTTAAGTCAGCCACTATGAAATTAACTCTGAATTATTTTTATTATTCACTTTTTCTGTGCATGAACCTCTCTTAGTTTAAAGAAGCATTTCCACTTAAATATTTTTACGGTTGCACGGGGAGTAAAATGAAATGTTATGGTTAAATATGTGTACTTTGATTTCCAAGGTTTACTGATTAGGTTTACTGAACAGGTTTACTTCCTGTTCTACTGATTTTCTTTTTCTTTAGTAAAACTGTTCGTAAATATCTGTGTGCAATGTGAAATCTTAATACTGCCACTGTGTGACAAACACTATTATTATTCTGTTTACTCATATTTGCTCTGCATGTAGTAATGTGTGTTTTAACTTATTGATGCTATTCGTTTAAGCAATAAATTTGATGTCAAGAATGCAATAATTGCTGTGACAGTAATTTACCCCGAAAACTATTCATCTTAATAGGCTAATTAAAGCTATGATGGCTGATCGGGATTATTTACTCAGAAATTGGGCCTGACAGTAGCGCTGGTGAAGTTCATATCCTTAAATTCATCCAGATATTGCTAATAGCTTTAAAGGTATTACATTTTTCCTTTTTGCGAAATGGTGTAGAGTTTTTAAATTACTTTCCATACGATTAAATTATGGAATATTCGCGGTAGGTGTACACACCTCTATAGGCATCAGTAACGGAAGCTTGGGTAAAGCTGTGAAACCGTCTGGTGGAATGGTAGTTAAGGTTTTTCGGTTGATCTGAGGAATGTGAGCATAGAAAGGGCCCCCCACACATACACGGTATCGTCAAGTTGAACTAATTCTGGTGTTAAAAATTAATAATGCTTATTCCGATTGATAGACTTTGGAAGTGGAACCCCTGTTCCTGAGTTGGCGTAGTGAAACTAGTGTTTCACCCTTACTCCTAGTGTACCCAAGCTGGATTCTTGTCGGGAAATGGCAGTGAGGAAAGTGTGTTAAAAAGGTTGGTGATAGGTTCGCGCTGCTACTGAAAGTTCCACTAGAGGACGGTTGAATGTTACCCTGAGTCGTTGCCAGATTACTGATGTCACATCAATGTGCTTGCGATCTGGGGTTCAGCGCTGCGTCGAAGTGCTTCTTTACTTACCAACTTTACCTGCATAAGTTCTCGATATAAGCAACTGAATTCCGGTTTTGAACTCGTGCAGTGGGAAGTTTTGCTGAGAGACTTTTCCCCTTTTATTTATTACCTACGTTTGATGGGAGTATGTTTACATTTTTGATTAAGTCAGTTTAAAGCG
The DNA here is from genome assembly GCA_022664845.1 of Lepisma saccharinum. Lineage (NCBI taxonomy): Eukaryota > Metazoa > Arthropoda > Insecta > Zygentoma > Lepismatidae > Lepisma > Lepisma saccharinum. The sequence continues at coordinate 78,582 of JAGDQP010001520.1, forward strand.
CATGAGTATGACATATGTTGTCTCTCTCTCTCCTCTTACTTCTATCCTTTTTCCAGTGTCTTTTCCTGCCAGTTTTCTTCTACATGTAGCCACCCCAAATACCTCCTATGTGAAGTATTTTTGAACAAAGTTTTGTCTTGAAAAACTTTGGCTTTCTGCTTTAGGGTGTTGACAAGGACTCTCGCTCGGTTTAACGCTTTATTCTGGATGACCTGAGTGGCCTTTTTGTTCATGTCTACTTTCTCCCTCTTTCCTCTTTTGACATACACCTGTGCCTTTTCCCGTTTGATAATGTTTATTTCTCACGAAATGTCGATGTTTTAATTTTGAATCTGCCCCAGTTGGAATAGCCAGTGGGACTCGTTTGTGCGTTATAATGTGGCATCACCGACCTGATTTTGATTTTGGTCTGTGCTGTGCTGTTCGCCGGGCGGGGTGCTACAATAGCATATATTTCTAAGTTTTCCATTGCCATGAAAATTATTCGCAGGGATTCTAACAACACAGGAAATTGCAGCTATTTTTCAGAAATGTTGGAATGTCCCATTTGTGTTTTAAAAATCGTGTTTGAGGGCAGATCTACCATTAAAGTAAATGTAATATTGAGAATATCCTATAGGTTTCAAATAGGTATAAGAAAGATTGCTTTTGGAAAGTTTCCATCAACTCTTGCGTCTATGGTACGAATCACAAAGGTCGCAATATTTGATGAATAGTCGTAGTTTGCAGGCAAATATTCAGTTGTAAAAATTCAAATTATAACCAATCTTTGTATAAGAGTATGTTACAGGTTTATATGAGTTATTGAGTACAATTTTGTTTTAATTGTGTTGCTTTCCGTAGTTATATCTCACCTAGTGCTTTTATTAGCGTTTGTCTCTAATACTGAGAAGTTGCTCAATAGATGGCAGCACGGAATTTGTCAAGTGTGAAATTAATATGAAACTAATTATCAGCGGAATCTTAACTTTTATTTAACGATTATTGTTAATGATTTGTTAGTCCTTTCTCATTTTAAAGAAACTCCAAATATATTTTCTTTCATGTGTTTGCTTTCAAAACTAAATTTTTGTAATATAGATTTACCCGTATGCTAAACCAGTTTTTTTTCTAATGCTTAAAGAAAATTCAGAACATCAGAGTTCGAATTACAATAAATTTATGATTTGTTAAAATACCTATCTTTTGTTTGAACGGTCAAGACGTACTCTCAAGAGTGTGATATTCTTAGATAGGGTACTAATATGGTCAAATGTCGTTCCGTCAAAGCTGGATATAATTATTTGATCATATCGGAGCACCTTGGCATTATCAATTGAAGAAGGATTGCTACATCTTTGAGCTGAGGGCTATGATTTGGATTATTTACAACTTTCCTCATTTGCTCTTGTGTAGTGGTGTGAGTAAAACCATTACAAGTAGGGGCCGATTCTGTCGCACATACTTAACATTGCCACCATAACATAAGAACGTAACGGTGGGAAAGGCGGACATTTCATCGTCATTGAAGCATATCTGAAGCATTGCAGAAAGAAACTAAAATGGTGATGAAATGTTACCAATGTTGTAGATTTACGTATATGAAACGCTTCTGAGACTGTCGTGTGCTGTTAGGGGATACCAGAATCAATAGTGATTCAGCAAATTACATCTCTTTACAAGTATATAATATTTTACTTACTTACTGTAAGTTGGTGTAAAGCTCAGTTGATGATTAATCTATTTTGAAATACAATCATTGGACGGCTTAACGTTTCATAGTAATAGTGTTTTACTGTTTTCAGAAACTAATGAACGCAAAACATATTTTAAAGGTACAGTTTGAAGAAAACGAGATAATTAAACGAGGAATGAAAGAGAACATTGTACGTAAACACCGTTAAAAGCGATGTTGTGCTGACTAAAGCCATTAAAAGTTTAATGAATATTTGAAGCCAGCGAGAGAAGCGGATAGTTAATCTCGATCGTGACAATCATAATGATAATAATCTTCCTCAATAACACCAATAAAAGAACTTGATTTCAGGTTATGACACCGTTGAATTTCCGCGATGTATTCAACGTTGTATCAACGATTACACGTTTAAATAGGGTATGATCGTTAAACTATTAAATGGCCGCTTCGAACACGTTTGCAATTAACACTGTATCATCTATGAAAATTTAATTAACGTGGAATCGTTAAAGAAACCATTGAATCTTCGTCTCATACGTTGTATTCAAAGTTATATAAGCGATTAATCGTTCAAATAGAGTGTATTAATTGAATTAACCTTTGAATGTCCACCTCTTAAACGATGTATAAACGGTTAAACGTTTTAATAACGTATGATCATGAAATAAATTGTGAAATTTCGCCCTCTTAAAGTTGTATTCTAAGTTGTATCAACTATTGAAGGTTTAAATAATGTGTAATCCTGAAATAAACTATTGAAGAGGCAGACATACAGCGGTATTATGAACGTGAAGTTAACGTGTGTGTTACCGTGGTAAATGCGAGGGCATATCGCGTTCTGATAACATCAAAGAACACACTGAATAGAACACCATTTCAATTTATCAAGTAATAAAGAAGGGTAACAACAAATTTAACACACACATTCTTTTCCTACACTAATTCTCATTAATTCTTAGCCTGTTACTTATTATCAACACCCACCTCCTTACTCCTGTTCCCAATAACTTGAGCACGTAGAGTGCGATTCGTTTATGCAAGTTAACTTGTTCTATAGCTATGGCCACAGCTAACGTTCCTAAGAAGAATACTAAGGTGTTGTTAAAATATGTTTTACAGATGCCCGCAGTACCCATTATTCCCATCACTGGATAAAGAAAGACAGGTAACAGTGCCACGATAAACATATTCAAACAATCAAACGCCCAGTAAAAGGTCATAAGGAGGATGACATATCCACACGAACCATCCTGCAACAAAAAGATAAAACAATGTTAACATAAAGAACTTAACATTAAATACTACGTTAGAGATAACAGCGAGCTGTTGGAAGTTGTCAGTAGTCCAATTGGATACATTTTAATTCAACCCTAATTTAAGCAAGGCTGCGTATACTGCGTCGATACTCTATTAGACTAGACCTTTTATTTTTAGTTTCCAAGCCTAACATGTTTAATATCATTCATACCAATTTTTCACATAAAAAAAGCATGTTTCTAACATTGTAATTACAAACTCTACCCTTTGCTTTCACTTAGTTCTTATGTAACTTAATTTGTAATGGGGCTAATTTTTTGTGTAAATTACTTTTCATAGACTTCAAATTTGATGTTGCTCAACATTTTTCTGAGATGTGTTATTTTTATTCTATTTATTGGGAAATTGAGATATTAATCGAAAGGTCCTGTAGCCAAGTTGGTTTCTCGAAAGGTCCTGGGATCGATCCTAGCAGTGGTTTTTAGTCACACCAGGCAAATGGTGAAATGGTACTTTCAAACTAGGCCTGACTGACTCCTTCAGTCTACAAGCTTTTCCTTCCTCTATCTGGGCGGTTAATATAATATGTAGTACTGTAGAATATTATATATATATAGGGTGTTCGGCTTTTGAAAACGTGGGAAAATGAAGTATAGTGCATTATATTTGCAATACCATTAACAATAGAATTGAGGTGACAGGATACTCTCAAAGACTTCAAACCTGCACTATCCAAAGATGTATATTCCAAAGCTGAGCAGTGGGTCCGCAAGAGAAGTGAATGTGACTACCTTCCAGAAAGTAATAATGTTCGTTTCCGGCAAATCGATGTCTCAAACAGATTTCCTTAGAGGAATTTGTAAATAATATGCGTGGTTGCATAACAAACCGGCGAAAATTGAAGAAAATCAACGTAGGTTTAGTGTATATGTTATCAGTAAAAGAGATTACCATTACCCGATTAGATGGCAGTGTTTACGTGTCACATTTTTCATATTTATTTCGACCCAGCTTTACTGCAGAGAATGTCTGGGAATACTTTACTTTCTTTAGGGAATCCCTTGCACACCCATTGCACAATTTTCGAATATGTATTTTTGACCAAAGTAGGTTTGAAGCTTTTAAAGTTACCATGCCACCTCAGTTCTACTGTTAACGGTATTGGAAATAGCAAGCTATATAGTTAATTTTTCCGCACTTTCGGCAGCCTACAGCGCGAAACGAAGTATTTGTGCACCCTCGTTTACTTAGACGTTCATAAGAATTAATACCTAAATAAAACAAACCCGAAGATCAGAGACTATCAGCAATTATTAAAACTAAATCTCCCGAAACCCTCACATACCCATCGTTATAATTCATATTAAAACAAAATTCCATATGGGCTACAGAAGAATAAGCAATTAAAGATTTACACCCACTTGCCTCAAACAAATCAATCTTACAGACCAAGGCACCTACAATCCCAAACTATAATAAATTCAACTTCAATAGCAATAAACTCCAAATAAGAACAAACTCGTAATAAACTTTATCCTCTCAATTTCAACAACACTCCTATCAAAATTATAGAACCACTCACATAAGTCTCAACATACTCCTTAGGTAATCATAAGTGACGTAAAAAATAACATCCTTACAGGAAAAGCAAGGACCATTCTAAAAAGGGAATTACCAACATTTATTATTCAAAAGTTAATCATCAATCTTCCTCGATCAACAATCTGAGATCTGCAGGAACGCAGCTGTTAATCTGAAAATTAAGCACGGTTTAGTGATAGGGAAATCAGAAGAACTGGAATTATCTCAGTATAGAGACAAAACGCTGAGATGATTCGAAAAACATAGCCATATGAGGCAAAAAAAGGTGTGTCAAACTATATGAAAAGTCTGAGGGCGTGTTTTATTGAAAATCGACTACGAAACAGAAGTAGAATGAAATGTCTCAGTAACAAGTACGAAGGGATATGGATCCTCTTATAGAAGCTATGGGACAGCCGAAATCTAAATTTCCAAGGAAAAGTAAGGTCTTTTCGTTGATGTCACAAGATGAGAGACTTTCACCAGCTTTTGTTACCAGACTATTGACAGTCATACGTACTATTGACAGTGATCTAGTGTTTCAGTATAATTTTACTGTCGTGGACACAGTTTCTGAATATCAGGCAATCTAACATATTGTGACTTCATAAAGCATTCTGGCATTGCTCCCTCTCCACGACAATGTTCCTGGCGACCGATAATATTCAGTGCTTTTCGATGATAAATAGATCAACTTCCATACTGCAGTTGAGACAGATGAAATAATTCTGGGAAGTAAGAAGTTTAGTGAGATGATTACAAAGAATTTGCTTAGTAACCATTACGAGATGATTACGAAGAATGTGACAGTTTAATCGAAGGTGATTGCGAATTTCAAACCAAAAGGCAACAAAGCATGTAAAACTTCTATTTCACAACCATCTACGAGCAACTGAGTTACGTCGGAAAAGAAAGAAAATATTGTCTGCTGGAGAAGAATCTCACTTTACACACCCTGTAACTAGATCTAGAGATGAGGGAGTTCATTGGAAAGCATTTCCAGGAACGAATGTTGAAAAACGATCCTTTTGAAAAACATGGAACGTAAACGAATTCAAGACTTTTTATAGGGAGGAATGAGTAAACGTTCCATCGTAGTAGGAATTGATAACCAAAACAGTTCATTTGTCTGTCATGTGATTTGGGTCTAAAATATTTTTTCAACGGAAATAAACAATGTTATGACATGCTTTTTATATACACCTATTTTGACTGGTACGAGGATAACTTCCTTATTTATGGAATTGGAACGTCATGAGTTCAATTTTATGAGCAACGTGGACAAATTCCTTTTCTTGTTAAACTAGATCGTCGTAAGTTTATTATTGTGAGCAACGTATTATAAATAAGTTCGTAACTTATAACTTAACATGAACATAATTCGTACGTAACTTTTCCAATTCAAGACTTGGAATTGAACTCCAAGGCTCCTATTAATGATAAGGAAATGATCTTTGAACCAGTTCTTTTTTCATGAGAACTTCCCCAAGATTGCACACGCAATTGAAAACCTTTATATCACGCTAATAACATCTTTTAATATCCACCTCTTCAACGTTATATTAGAAGCCGAATCAATGATTAAACGTTTATATTATAATATATAATTTAAATGAACCGTTCAATATCGTTGTATCAACTTTTAATACAAAGTTGAAGAGGTGTACAACACTGTTAAATGTTATCAACGTATATACAATTGAGGCATGTAGATGAAATGAACGGGGTTTGATTCCAACCTAGGACAATAAACCTCATTCACACTTATTTCTACAGTCTAATAAGGCTTACACTTACTCTTGTTGGGTGCTTTATGACAATTGGTAGGAGCAGGATGGGTATCAGAATTATACAAATAATGTCACGATTTATCCATAAGAACATAAGAATCCTTTTCGTTAAGGATGGATAAGTTTTGTTCTGAGTCTCTGCGTTATTATTCCCTTCCATTGTTGATTAGTCGTTTTGTAGAATTGTGTTCCTGAAAGAGAAGAATATCAAGATGATGTAAGAAACGGAAGTAAGATACAACTTTTCCGTACATCAAGCACAAATCATGTTATAATGTACTTTTCGGTTGACCCGATGTCAACGTACCAGAGGTGGATTTACCATTAGATTCAGTACGCTACAACCAAGGGCGACAAATTTTGGAGTGTTTATTACCTCATTAGAGTAGCTATGTTTGGACAGAAAACGAGTGATTGTCAAGATGATTATTTATTTTCAGCTAGGATGTTAGCCAAAATGCCTATTCTTTTACGTTAGAAATAACTGCAAAAGTAACTTGACAAAAAATTATTTTTGGATTTCATAAACTGTCTACAGCAAATTTTATTTTGCCTATTTCGATGTGTAGAGCCTATAAATGCCTATCTTTATGTTTTTATGAAATCTGGTTTATTTCCTGAAGTAAATGGTTTGATCTTTAACATGAAGAAAAATATTTCTTAAAAGCTCTGTTCCGAATGTAGAATTTTCCAATACATAGTGTCTGGACTCGCGGTACCTCGCACTTGTCCTAGCTAGGTGGACTACTAGGCTATGTGAAGTAGACTTGTGTGTAGGCTATCAGCGCTATCAGTATGCTGCTAACCTGTCCGAAGAAGACGCACTACAAAGCAGTTGTTGATAAATGACATTCTTCGAAATAACCTGTATCATTTCTGCACAGTATATTCTGGAATACTAGATGCAATTACGTTTCTTGAGGGAAGAAACGAAACACTGGTAAAGTCATTGGAAGTTTTACATGATGTTGTGCAGAAAATGTGCGGTGTTGAAGATGTTAAAGGTCAAACTATACGTCAGAAATGTGAGCGGGTTCTTGCTGCTAATGTGGACTTTCAAAAGTTGGAAGAAATTGGAATGTTTCTTAGTGGTAAAACAATTCTTTCCTCTGGTTTGGAAAAATTCACCCCAATTACATCAGTGGAAGTTGAGAAATCTTTTTCGATTTTGAAAAATATGGTGTTTGATACAAGACAAAGACAGCGGAGAACTTAGGGAAGCTTCTCGTACTTATGTGCAACTAGTAATATTTATAATGACTCCTAGTAACTAGTGGTGTAGTGACAGAGATTCAGTGGTCTTTGTGATTGTAAACGCCGATTCTCCTGAAAGGAAATCGTGATGAGCCGAATCCATAGTTACTAAAATGGTCCATATAAAACGATTTTTTAATTTATCCCATGATATGAAGCAGCTTCCTTGTATCAATCAATGTATAAAAAGATATGTGACATGTTTATTAAAATGGCATTCAAAAATACAATCCTTCTACAAAGCTTTGCACGTTCTATTACATTTGTTTTACTCTTGTTCGATTTTTTCGTGATTTTAGTGCCTATTTTCATTTTGTGGTGCCCATTTTCAGAATTTTTACTGTCTAAACATCCAGGCTCTAATTATTATAAACCGGTTGAATGACTTCTAGAAAGTAGGATCTATGTTCCCTCATCACTTGACACCCCTACCCTGAATGTGAGGGTCAATGTTTTCGACCGCACAGAGCAGACGTTTATAAAGTCCCATACGTCCGTTTCATTTAAGTTAGAATAGGTGATTACTTCAACAAAAGGGGGAAATCCACTTTATTGTCTAGCTCTAGAGTGGCCAACGCTTTAAATTCGTTAGTAAGGTGAAGACAGATTTGAGCAACCATTTGCATGATGTTGGAATTGAAGATGTAGACGGTAGTAAAAATCCCAGTGCGTATAGAATTTAATCAATTTCACATAAGTGCATTTAGTATAAGGTTAGTATATATATTTTTTAGTGATTACGGGGAGAACCGGGATAACTGTTAACATTATTTGCATGAGCTTTCATATGAATGTATTTCAGTGTTGATGCAGTACAATAAGTTAATTAACCGGTACATAACATATATTTCATTTTTATAAATATTTTAGATCAACTACCTCTACAATAGGAGTGTTTGGAAGTCTGAATTCAATTCCAGAATTCGGAATAGCTTGGATTCCGGAATTCCGACTTTCCAAAATTTCGACTTTCAATGGTAAAGCGCTTAAGACCTTACCTTCGGCGCTTGGGGTCGTTGGTTCTATCTCTGCTCATGCCATGTGTTTTTTTTGGTGGACAAACAACGTGCGCATGGTTTTTATCGGGGTTCACCCGTTTTCTTCTACTTTCTTCATTTCACCAATCATTCCATCATCATCCGTCCGGTCTGAGCCAAAGTTGCCTATATGTTCTAAGCTAAAGGTCTTAAAATTCAATTCAAATGAAAAAATTCGGAATTCCTAAACTCTGGAATCGCAAAACGAGCATTCCGATACCGGAAACCTGACTTACATTCCGGAATTCCGAACACCTCTACTCTACAATATCAAGGATTTTGAGAAAAAGTAGAGAAGAGTACATCTGGTAGCCCTAGACAGAAGTCCTTTCCTAGTGATACTTTCTAAATGCAACTAGGATATTTATTCTTCAAACCGGAAAGAAAAATAATATCCGGGAATAAATGCCTTGATCCGGGGTAACTTCCCGGAAACCGAGGGTGAGTGGTCACTCTATAAGTTTAGTATAAGTATAAATATACAGAGGTTGTAGTGTCATCCGATTAAAAACAAACGACTAAATCGACTCCATTGAACTGCAATCTGAAATAAGTTTCTTCCTAGTTGCTTTCGATGAGGAAAGAGTGTGCACTAGAAACTGAGTACATGGAGTTCAAAATTGCAATAAGGAAAGTCAGTACCGTCATCAGAGATGAAGTTGATCATTGTAGGATGTAGTAAATGCTGTGATTTTACACTCTAATCATTTCGTAGTTACTTGAAACATAGTACCTTTCATCATTGGTACTAAGATATTAGCATTGTTTCGCGCAGCTACCAGATAGTAGGAGTCCAAAATGACGCCCATATAGTAATGATCGACTTCATTCACCCTATACTGATCGACTTTACTCCTGATGACGGTAGGGTCTCAAGATTTCAAGTGACAGACAGAGTGGCGATTTTAAGCTTGTCAGCTTTTGCTGCTGAAGTCTAAGATGGTCCTGCAATTTCAAGATAATTGATCTTAAATTTGAAATTATTTTCTCTCTCTCTGCTTTCAGTTTTAAACGTTTTCGTAAATTCCTAGAATGCGTTTGGTCACGAATTCGTTTCCATCGGGGTCCATTAGACGAAGTGGTTATGCGCATGCTCACGGATTCGTTTCCGTCGGGGTCCATTAGACGAAGTGGTGCGGAACGCACTTTACCAAAAACAGTAGATCCCGCCCTATGAAGCACTTCAGTTTTGTTAATAACAATTCAACCATAGAATGAAGAAAGATAACCAAATCTAAGTGACTCATCAGTTTTAGGATCCCGAGGTTAGAAGCAGAATTATAAATTGAGGTCTCTAAACTCAAATATAGAATTAATTTCTATCTGCTTTGGTTGAGGGTTTATCTTGCTTTACAGACGGACGAAGTGCAATTTAAAACGAGCCCTGACATTGTTTGGTCTGCTAAAAATTTACACCTCTTTTTACATCATTTTGCATACCACAAAATGACTCATTTCTGGATCAGCCCTTTATTGAGTTGGAAGTTGAATATTATGGAACGAAGCTTGAAACATTAGAAAGCATGATGACTTTGTCAATCCTGTGATTGCGTGCGAGAACCTGATAAATAACATTTTTCTATTTCGAAAAATACAGACTTAAAGATCAAAGAAAGCATAATCTCCTATGAAAGATTGTACAGAAACATAATCTTTTGGACAACCAAATATAGTTTTGAGACAACCATTTGTTTAGAGAACATAGCTGGGCACATGTAAAGAATTTTGTGAGAGTGACTCAATTTTATTAACGTGACATTTATAAGGTTCTTGTAAGCACCCACAGAATTGAAAAAGGAAGGGACGTCATTGTTTGTGGAATGTTTTAAATGTGTAATGATTGATGGAAGTTCAGAATTGAGAACCTAGACCTAGATAATAAATAATTGTGGGATTCAGTAGCTATAATGTAAAGAATATTTATTGTGGTTAATTCTAATAATACTACAAGTATCGTCAGTAGATAGAAATTTAGCTGAATAACTTAAGCTAACGTAATATTATGAAATCAATGCGAAGCACCTTTTTTTATAGCATATTGCGTTTGACCATACTGATATTGGTCTTCTGGAATGGCCACCTTATATGGTTTACTAGTTTAGCTTAACACCTTTATATTTTTTTTCACTTCCGAACGATTACTTATGAAAAACTTTTTGTCTAGATCACCCTTTACTGTAATTGACACAGATGATTTTTGTTAGGGTAAGCTGATTGTGATCTATTTAACGATCAACATGAATGACTTATTGGCTATTGTTAAGGAGATGCACTAAACGGAATAGTATAGTATCTCAATGCTCTTTGTACACATTATGTTTGTAGTTATTTTGTGGAAGAAATATTAAAGCACCATAATCCATTGTTTAATAAATACCTTATAAATGTCGTACAAGGGCGTTGTCAACGAAAAGTATTATATGGAGTGTGTCTCCTTAACTATGTCCGATGGGCAGTAATGTGAATTTTGACCTTGTGAATTTTGACAAGGTGTTGGATATGTTATATGACTAGTAATGGCCAGTACAACCAAAAAATATTTAAAAAAATATGCATGGAGCTCGACTGTCTAAAAAGTTTCGCAAACTACGTACATGAGAGGAAATCATTCTCCAAAGATTATTTAAAGAGAATTACAATAAACAGACGTACTCAAAGAAGTAGAAAGCAACTTCGTGCTGATTCAAATTTGGAAATCTCTTTTAGTGTCTTTGTATGAAAAACTATAGAAAATGTTAATGTACTGTGTAATTAACACCTTATGTATTACTCTGCACAAGAGTGCTTGGCCTGTAAAACTATTCTATAGAGTGCGTCTTCTTAAGTATACCCGTATAAACATAATCGATTATATTTATATTGTCTGTAACTGTTCAGTAAGTATTTAGGAAAAATACAAATACGCAAGCAGTGTTCGAAATTTACCGGTTACCAGATGCAATTTTGCGACAACAAATTCAACGTTGGGCGACTAAAAGATCTTTATTATCGCCAAAATTGGCCACTAGTTTTTCTAATTTGAAACTGATTTTTTGTCACCTGTTCAAGGTATGAATTTAATAGTAAGGCTGAAAGACGAAATGCTTTTATCATCTGTCATACTTAAGTTGCAAAGACCATTCTGCGAAGCACAAACATAGCTTGTGGATCTGGTCGAAACAAACACTCTAAATCGTTTGCTTGTAACTACCGTTGACGAAAGATTAATGGTCCCAACGTAGAGTGTATCAGTGCTGCAAAAGCATTGAGTTCACGATGGAGGGATAATGCGATGGGCACTTTAGGAGACAACACTTTAAAAATAACAGCTAGTATCTTATGAACGTTGAAGAAGTGAAAGAACTCCGAACAGTTGTAAACATATTTAAGCCTAATTTCAATTTAAAGTTTTTGGTTTTGTCGTAATACCGGTATTCTTAACAATAAAAGTAAGTTTTTTAGTATTTCCCTAACACTTTGTTACAATCGTTGCTGGGTTAAAATTATTCAAATATTGGCGACATATAGGACGGTCATATTCATCATGATCTGTCCAAATTGTTTGTTTATAGGGCTTAGTTATATTTTAAATTTCAAGGGCACGCATATGTCATTTTTGTATTAATTAGCAGATATGTCTTTCGTAAGCATTCTGCTTACTGAGCTCATCTTCTGATTATTAATAAGATCTGCTACTGAATTGTTTAATATATTAAGGACTGCAGAGTCCAGGAAAAAAAGGAATGTCCATTAAAAATGAGTATGACTCGTAACAAGTGCTGCAATAGTTTCAATCCAAAAGTTGAAGTAATAATCAAGTTATAGAGGTTTTAAGAATATGGGCTTCTCTTTAGTATACGTCAGGCGTTCCATTTGTTACTATAAATGGAACAGTCACATGTGATATCTGTTAAAGGTGATTTTCATCGCGTATAATGAAAAAATATCGAACCTGGCTTTTTGTAACCCGTCGCCGTTCATTATAGCTCACTCGACATATTGTCCGTGAATTTTAGTGGCAAAATATCAATTGTAATATGGAAATAAAGAAACTACTATGACATAACATGACCATGATTCCAATTTACGAACATGTGACTTATTTCGTCCAGCAAAATCATGCCCGATGTAAGCTAAAATAATACTAGAATATGAAATACATGGGAATAAATGGGAGAGGTATACTGAGAAATCACATTTTTTGGACATCCCACCTTTTCTTTTTGTAACCTTAGTAAAAAAAAGTGGCTACTAGGTATTCACTTTTGACGACCAAAACTAAAGGCCAAAGTGCCATTTGACGACCAACACACACTTTTCAATTTCAAACACTGCAAATACGTGTTACCCAACACAGTAATTAAGAAGTGTTGATTCATTATATTAAAAAGTGTCCATATGCTAGAAAATATATCTTGCGTAGCAATATCTCTAATTACAATAAGCTGCTTTTTGCATAAGTTTTCTCGTGTTATTTGTGATCTTTTAGATAGTATAAACTCCCGTTATGGCAACTAATATTAATTTCATTCAGTATCACTGACCTTAATCTCAAGAACCATGCGACTTTTCTAGATTCTAGATCCCCCATTTTCTTATTCACTGGGATAATAGAAGTAATATTTGTTTAAACCTTTAAAAGTGAGTAAAGGCTGGTAATCTCTTTAGTATACGTCGGACGTTCCATTTGTAACCATAAATGTAGTAGTCACAGGTAGTGTCTGTTAGAGTTAATGCGCATCACGTATAATAAAAAAACCTAACCTGGCTATTTCTAACCCGTCTTCGTACGCTATCGCTCACTCGACATTACGAAATTTTTGTAGCATAACATCAATGATGAATTTAAATAAACATGTCACTATAACGTAACATTACCATGATTCCGATCCATGAACCTGTGACTTATTTCATTCGAAAAAAATCACGTCTAACGTAAGCTAAAGTAACACCAAAGGCTGGGTTACTTCATGTCAGTATAAATTATAAATAAATTATAAATTGTATTCTCCTCAGGGTAGTACACTACAATTCTCCTGTAAGTTTTACAAATTCAATTGACCACGTCCCACAATTGGAAATCACATAAAATAAAGGTAGTAGTATAATCTCACTTGCTATTATCCATGGATTTAGATACGGGAGATCCATGGCTATTATCAAGCAAGCAAGCAGTACAAGGACCATAAACTACTTACAATGGGACAACAGCAAACCATTTATTCCAACGTACATTTAGAATATAATTATATGGAAAACATATGTTTTACTATTTTTAATGTTAAATATGTAGGAGACAAGTTTTTTTTAAAGTATGAAATATGTGGGAGCATGTATTTCATCCACTTATACGTCAAATCTTGTAATATTCACATGAAACACTTCCTTACGTAAGTTTCTTTTCTCAGTGCGCTAAACTGGACAAAAGATATACCAGGTAGCCCTCTCTGTACTTTAATCCGCATTGGGTGAATTGCTTCTGACGCCTCTTGGAACATAATGTAAATTCTAAGCAGCTTAACTTAAGAGTGAATTTCATTACGCTGGGCGTTCGTTGAAGGTTTATTACAATCGGCATGCACAGTATTTAAAGTTCTTTAACAAAAATGTAGGTTGTTTCCAATGCTTCTAGACAAGAAGTATCAGGTTATCACATAAGTAATGTCGTATGTACGATGACCGCTGCAATGACGCCATCTGACGAGCGAATAGTGAAGAAGACGGCACGTGCCATACCTGAGTCATATAGGGCTATACCTTGTGTAGCAGTGTGTAGAACGAGAACGGTCTACTCCACGTTTTGGAAGTGTGGCTTGTGTATGATCATGTCAGTGTCGGATAAGCAGCAGCGAGTTGACATCTGCCGTTCCCTGCTGACATCTGCCGTTCCCCACAGGGGAGGTAAAAAGTGGGCCATCTACCATAACAGTAGACGCAAAGGGCAGTGTGTAACTAAAGGGGCGAGCCTGTGCTAAAACAGGATCTCCACCCCGGCAAAGTGACGTTAAGTGTTTGGTGGGATAATCCATTTTGAGCTCTTGCCACGTATCGAGACCATCAATGCAGATGTCTACTGTCAGCATTTTGAACGCCTATCGACTGCGTTGTTGGAGAAACATCGTGCTTTGGTTAATGTGGTGTGCTCATTTTTAATTTAATTTTAAGGCATTTAGGCAACTTTTGCTTAGGACGGGATGATGTGTTCATCCACGGTGATAACGCGTGCCCACTTACGGCAAGAAGGACCTGTGCTAAGGTCGAGGAATGTCGATGGGAGGCGCTTTCACCACCCAGCATTTTCACCAGATCTTGTAATAACAAACTACTGTCTTTTTCGCAGACTGCAAAACCAAAGACTGGAAAACACTGCAAAATGAGGATGACGTGCGACGAACAGTGACCCAGTTCTTTGCCTCCAAAACCTGTGACTTCTTTCAGTGGGGGATTCAACAACTAGTTTACAGATGGGAGTCCGACTGAGACTATTTTCGTGACTAACGGTAGTGTTCCAGGTAAGTTATCGTTCTTTTCCTCATGGTGCAAAAATACGACATTCCTTATGGGATATAATGATACAATCTTAAGTGACGTGATCGTTGTGATAGATTGTTAATTTTCCTTTAAACGGGTTTCTTTGAACTTCCCATCTACTTCAATAACTGGGACCGCTAGTCTATCGCCCTCTAGAGGAATTTCCTTGAACTTCTTAGTTTTCATATGTCATATTAATTATATGATGGCACGAGATCTTCCGATTGACGTCATTTCTGTAAATAGACCAACCTGAAAAAATGTCGAGTCCGCGCTTTTGAGGGTGCAAGATTTTTTTCAGAACATTCGCCCTCACTCCTCTCTAAGTAGAGCCCACATGGAAACAATGTGGAATAGAAAGTTAACAGCACCTTTTTGCATGCCCACCGCCACTCGGGGTTACGGCCTTCACCCCGCGCGGCTTACGCCGCCCAGCTCCCTTCCGACGTACCATGCCCCCTTGCACACCGAGTGAACCTGGTTTATTTATATACATCCTAGCTTTCAGTAGCCTATATTTGGTATAATAAATTACCACTTTTATTAAATTTCCAAATGCGTATATAGGGAAGACCGGCGTATTCACGAACACTTAAGCTTTGACCATAAATAACTCTTTCGTTTTTGCAAATAAAATTAATATTTCTTGTGTACAGTAAGCTTGGAGTTTTTCCTGTTTACTAAAGTGCAGAGAAAAGTCAAAAGTAACATTTTTCAACAAATAAGTGAGACTTTTTAAAATGTACCTATTTTCGGGGTTGCCCCAGTATATTCTTTATTAGTTCATTGTTGAAATGCGGTTAATAGGCTGAACAAAATTGGCTAACTGCTAATGGACTCTAGTAGGCTAAATAAATTTGTAAAAGCACTCTTGTGAATCACACACAGAAAACAATTGCATGGAATACTTTCATAATAATGAAAACATTATTTTGAAGTAGCCCTACAGAAATCACACACATATGCATTAGCTTTTCGTTCCCAAGAACTGCAAGCTTTATGAGTACAATTCGTACAATGGGTGTTTGAACATTTGTATCATAATTCTCTATCTTTCCTGAACTCGCCACAAATACAACGAACTTCTTCGTTATTCTTCTCTACTCCATCTAAACTCAAAATGTCCTCAAGGTTGCTTTCCTCGTCACTGACTTTTGTTGTAGACATATCTATTTCTTCTGAAGAAGTGTCGTGTGATATCAGAGAGGGCTTGA
This sequence comes from Lepisma saccharinum, assembly GCA_022664845.1. Lineage (NCBI taxonomy): Eukaryota > Metazoa > Arthropoda > Insecta > Zygentoma > Lepismatidae > Lepisma > Lepisma saccharinum. The sequence continues at coordinate 94,900 of JAGDQP010001520.1, forward strand.
AAAGCGATTTTTTGACAGTCTTCGTGTTTTCCAATGCAGGAGCTGATTTCGTCAAACTCTTCAAATTTTCTTCATCTCCTTTTCTTCTAAAGATTTTTTTTCATGGGTGTTGCAGTCAAAACCTGTGAATGTTGTCTTTTTCGGCCTATGCGTGAAGTGGTCATGGCTGAAGAACAAGCAATTGGAGAAATATGTGCTACCTGAAGTGTTTATTGAAGGACCAACTGCAGTGGGCGGACTATCTGCTACACAGGTGGATATAATGGCTGTTACAGATGAAGTATCTGCTGTTGCTGATGTAGCTCGGACGTATGAACTTGTTGCTGTGACGGATGAACTTACTGTTGTTGCGACATATGAACTTCCTGTTGCTGCGACAGATGAACTTATAAAAAGATTATTTATGGTAAAAAAGGGGTAAAAGGTCCAACTGGTTTCGTCTACTCACGTCCCACCGTAATTCCGCCCGCAAAACACGCAACAACAATATTATTTCCACCCTACACTTGATTTCCAGGTTTGCTTAAATAACATTCCCAGCCTGCCCCGAAAGCTTAGCAAAAGTAGAACAGTGCGGAAAATTTCAACAATCAATTTTATACTCTTACCTGTACCGCACAGCTGGCCTATTGTATTTCATGCCCTTGTACACCAAACCACATGCATCTCGTGGGTAACAAATTCCCTATGGCTTCAGAATGGTACAGTGACTAGGCCATATACAGGGTGGTAAGGTTACGGACCGACAAACTACGGGAGGTGATAGTACAGTGAAAAATAAAGAAAAAAGTCTCAGACAACCGGGGGGAAATTCCGAGGCGTTACGGAGCTACAGCCTGTCGAAAGCGTGGGAAAATGAACTTCAGAGAGGATTATTGCGAAGACGAAAAATCGGAGAGTAGGCGGTTGAGAGTAAATTAGAGGAAGTCACACCCGGGCTATCCAAAAATGCATATTGAAAAATTCTACAAGCAGGGCGCAAGGGATTCCCCAAAGGAAGTAGGGGATTCCCAGAAAGTCTTCCAAGTAAAGATGGGTCGAAAGGACCACAAATGGGATGAGTTGCCAACAGGTAACAATAATTCATTGGCGGCACATCGATATCTCAACGAGAATTAATGTTATGACCATTTTTATAAAATAATGCGTGGTTGCATATCAGACAGGGGTGATAATTAAAGACAGTCAACGAGCGTTTGGCTTATTTATTAAGAAAGAGAGACTAGGAGTACCCAGTCGGATGGTGGTGAGTACGCATCTCAACAAATGCAATGTAGTAAACAAGATGTCCTCGTTGGTCGAGTGGTCAGTGCTATCAGGCGTCCGTGATGTCACATCAGTCTTGCATTGAAGCCCGCCTGGAAAAGAATCAGGTGTATGATTAAAGCGTAACAGCATGCAAAGGATGGACGGAGGGTATTAGTTAATGCAGAGTCACGTTCGACTGGTTAGTAGAAAGAACGCAATCTAATACAGTAGCCAAAGAAAAATGACATGGAAGAGAGAAAACAAACACGCGTGTGTACTAGACATCAGGTGTCAACCGATGCAAGGCAAAAAGTAAAGTTTTCCGTACGATGTCACAAGCTTAAATAGTTCAATCTGTATATTCTACACAAGAAAAATGCGTTAACGAGCATAATGAATTCTAGCTGCGTCGTAAACGTCCAGAAGTAACTTTGTAACTGGAGTTGCGGCCATTGCCGTCCGCAGCAATGGGAAAATGTAGTGAGTGTATGTAGCAATGTGTAGCTCAGTATGTTGTTGAAAGATACACTTGGCAATATCATAAAAAGAGAAGTTAGGGGTGTTGGAATACATTAACGATCACAATGACTCGGACTGACCGAGAGGTTAGTGTGCGTGCTTCGTGTCCCGGTCACGAGTTCAACTTCCGTCCGGGTATCCTGAAAGCAGTCGTTCGGAGCCAACTTGACCATAGGTTTCGTCCTTAGATGCGCACCAGCTCGTTTATAACTCGTATAACAATTCAATCAAGCACGAGACCCCAGGAGTGAATAGTATTTTGTCTGCTTCGCGTTGGAGCAGATTTCAGGACCTACACAGAAATGTGGATGGTTATAGGCAATTCTAGCACATAAAATACGATACATGAATCAATCTAATGTATAATCACGGAAGAAGAGTGGAGAGGAGGGTAGCGACCACAGTCTTTAATTACGTGCTAGGTGACGAGACGATGATTTGGCAGTGACACTCCACCACATACAAATAACGTCCTTATGACAAATTCTTTATTTTCAACTATAATCTGACCCTTTGCGTTCACACTCGTGCAACGGACAGAGTTGCAATCGCAATCGAATCTGCCCCCTTGACAAAAATAACGTTGGTACGTGACACAGTCTAAAGAGCGTCAATACTCATACACGGGAGAATACACAATACAGCGTTCGTACAAACTAGCACGCAAAACATCCAATGCCCCACACTCGAGTTCCAAATCAGAGTTGCTAGAATGTATAAATATTTTTTTTCGAGTATTCTACTATAGGTACATTTTGCATTGCAATAGGTACATGTTCGTACGTTCCGACTCAGCTCGTATTCATCATTCTCTTGCACGTATTTTCTTTGCTTGTGTAGAATAGACAGATTGAACTATTTAAGCTTGTAACATCGTACGGAAAACTTTCTACTTTTTGCCTCGCATCGGTTTACACATGATTTCTAGTGCACACGCGTGTTTGTTTTCTCTCATCCATGTCATTTTTCTTTGGCTACTGTATTAGATTGCGTTCTTTCTACTAACCAGTCGAATGTGACTCTGCATTAACTAATACCCTCCGTCCATCCTTTGCATGCTGTTACGCTTTAATCATACACCTGATTCTTTTCCAGGCGGGCTTCAATGCAAGACTGATGTGACATCACGGACGCCTGATAGCACTGACCACTCGACCAACGAGGACATCTTTTTTACTACACTGCATCTGATGAGCTGCGTACTCACCACCATCCGACTGGATACTTACTTCTCGTCTCTCTCTCTCATTGCTAATAAATAAGCCAAACGCTCGTTGACTGTCTTTAATTATCACCCCTGTCTGATATGCAACCATGCATTATTTTATAAAATTGGTCATAACATTAATTCTCGTTGAGATATCGATGTGCCGCCAATGAATTATTGTTACCTGTTGGCCACTCATCCCATTTGTGGTCCTTTCGACCCATCTTTACTTGGAAGACTTTCTGGGAATCCCCTACTTCCTTTGGGGAATCCCTTGCGCCCTGCTTGTAGAATTTTTCAATATGCATTTTTGGATAGCCCGGGTGTGACTTTCTCTAATTTACTCTCAACCGCCTACTCTCCGATTTTTCGTCTTCGCAATAATCCTCTCTGAAGTTCATTTTCCCACGCTTTCGGCAGGCTGTAGCTCCGTAACGCCTCGGAATTTCCCCCCGGTTGTCTGAGACTTTTTTCTTTATTTTTCACTGTACTATCACCTCCCGAAGTTTGTCGGTCCGTAAGCTTACCACCCTGTATATTCAATCAAAATGAGCATTAAGATTTGGGAGTTAATGTTAACAATTTAATTTAAGAACATGAGTTGGGAGTCATGCACATGCATTCGGAGTTACTTTTGACAAATTATACACAATAATCACTATTAAGGCAGATTTATGAAAAACACTTTCAAACACAAAAAACATAACACTGCAACACTTATTTTTGCAATTAAAACCACTGCGTGTAATAGGCCTTTTATTTTTACTATTACTTTTCACTTTACTGAACTTGAATTTGCAACAGAAAATAAGAAATTTAGTGCACTAGACATTTTAGGACACACTGATTACGAGGAACGAACACGACCGAATGTTCAGATACACGAATGACAGTTAACGGTTTCGCACAGTTAAGCATGACACCTGACAAAAATCAGAACTTCAGGGAATAAAATACTTTTCTGGGACTGGAGAATACATGAATTAATACCATTTCACTGTTCATGTTGTGTACTGAAATATACAACTATTTACAGTCGTCCCACTATAACTGGATGAATATTAATCAATTTCGTCGTCTTTCCGTTGGATCAATCTGACTTCGACTTTCCTACTAATAACGTGCTTTACCCTTCAAAGTCACTGTAGCGAAAGATGCAACTAACGTGGTTCATCCTTTCAAAGCACTGTGTCGAGTGAGTTAACATACATACACATCTCTGCGATCGTTTATGTTCGTTAAACTCCTTCCTCCTCGCACAAAAACAAAAGAACCAATTGGAGGACGGGCTTCGAACCTCATCGAATGTTCTGGACGTTTTATTCAAATCAAATAATTTCACCACAAAAACAGTTTGCTCCTTTCACATCTCACAATACAAATAAACGCTAAGAATGACTAGCATTTTTATGAAAAGTCATAAAAAGAACTTTTTCTTAAAATGTGCAGCGTTGAAATATATTCACACAGTATTTTCACTCCGCCCTATTTCTTAACAGCTTGCGGAAGAGTACTGGAGTGTAGAGGCGTTCCTTCCCAAACTAAATCTTCTTTAAACAGCAGGGATGGTTGGTTGGTGGTGACACCTGGCGTGAAGCATTGAAGTATATTCGGGAGAACTCAGAGAAACGGCGCACAGAATATTTCCACAGTTCGTGTGGAAACACAAGGAAGAGAGTTCACCACAGTAATAAACTTTGAACTCTGTTACTAACTTCCTGTTGCTGCGACGGGTGAACTTCCTGTTGCTGCGATGGGTGGACTTCGCTTGTTCCAATAGCGTCAAGCTCGTCGTAAAAAATGTCCGGATTCAGAGGGTAAATTCCAGTGGCCCTAAATCTTGAAACTACCTTTTCCATGTTCGCAACCCTTAGGTAAGGTTTATTGGAAATTGTTGGTACATCTGAAGTCAAAACCTTTGGAAACTCCAGAAAAATTGTTCTTACTTTAATCAGAGCTTGCACAGATCACACAAGACTTTTATCTTATTTATTTAAAATAGGCTGCAGCCTTTCTCCTTTGTGTGAATGTAGATTAGCTGAGCAAAACGTTAAACATGTCCTAATGTATTGCCCGAAATATTGTGCTAACAGAAGGTCACTTCTGAAAGCATTATACCGCTTACCAATTCCAAAGACAATTTCCTTCGAAAACATACTGTATGAACCTAATCAACAGATTGTCTACTTAGTTAACAATTTTTTTCTTAAAATAAAGAAAATATTATGATTATTTAACGCATGTCTACTTTTAACATACAAGCTTACGCATATACTAAAAGAGGAAAAAAAATCATTGTTCTTTTAAATGAAGTCTAATGAGCTTGAATCACATGTAATATTTTCTGTTCTTTTACTAAATTTTCATAAAGCATTCAAATGGATATCTATTGAACTGTTCCGCTGAGTATGAAGATCTTTCGTATTATATATAACTCTCAGAGTCCATTTTAATTATTGAATATTGTTATTTCTTGCCTTTTGTCGTATGATGTATAGTAACTAAACCTCATTCTAGAATTAACGTATGTACAACATCATTATTGTTATTGGTTAAAGGTCAAATGGAATTTTTTACAGAATAACAAGCTAAAAATATAATTTATAGTACTTATTACTTGGAAATAACTCTATAATATTGAGAAATCTTTTTGTGAAATACTGTTTACTATAACAAACACAACTACAAGTTGTCATTTAATACTGACAAATTTTGTACCTAAATTCCTGGTTTTACCATAATTATGTCATATTTAGGTTAAAATATTCTAAGTTTTATACAGTTTTTTTTGTAACACGGCTATGTATTGCATTAACTCCATAAGCGACGTACTCTTTATGAGCGGTCGATGGTCAACAAGACAGACAGACAGGTTTTACGAAATGCCGTCAGGGCTGGTTGTGTATACGCCGTCGTATTTTGTTATATCTGAATACGTATATCTTCGGGTTTTGATAGAATCCAGTTACTTAAATAGTGACTATAATTCTGAATTACTAAGTAATCAAATTATAATTAGTGAAGCATTTTGCATGGAGTGTGATAAAGTTTACGAAAAAGGTGATATTTCTCCATGATGTGTTTCATTCTGCTAAAAAGAAAATAAAAGTACTCGGAAGTGCGTATCTTTACAGTTTTTACTTGTGCTGGTGATTTTGCGAATTTGAAATGATAGCTAAATGGTTGTTTCTATCCTGGTTTACAGTAGCTTCCTGGGTATATTGGATTTGTAACTGTGGGTGTTCTGTAGTTATAGAGCACGTAGCAGATAGATTATCTACTAATTTGGAACATTTAGAATTCAATTTCGCTAAAGGTAATGAAAGTAAATTCAAGTACTTAAAGGATTACAGTGAAATACGTAAAATCTATATTAGAGTCAATAGAGACATTTCCGAAAACTTTTCTAAGGTATTTAAGTTTGGTAATTCTAATCTAATTATATCAGGTTTAAGGAAACATCCAAATCAAGTAATTAATTCAAGTTCCTAAAATAAAAGGGTATTAGGTATTCCGAAAATAATTAATTCAGTTTGTTATATAAGTTTTTGTTTCTCACTAATTAGGAAAGGGAAGTAATATTTTCAGTTTTTCCGAGAAAGTAATTTTTGTTAGCAAGAAAAAAGTTCAGTTGGAATACTCGTCTTTTCTTACAAAGAAAAAAGAAGTTACATTCCCATTTTCCTTGATATTTAGTTTGTCTATGAAAATTTTTTTTGAAAAGAATTAATTTCAGAATCAGAAATAAACACGTAAAGTTTTACCTAATTATCTGCCTAATCTTTGAACTTCACCTAAAGATAGTAACTAGGGAATCGGGTGAATGTCGAAGTAGTAACTTATCTATTGGCCAAGGGTGTGACCATTCCATGGATTACCAGATTGGAAGGATACAGGTTATAATTCTATCTCGTAGCGAAAGTTAATCCTGGAAGGTCAAATTAAATGATAAGGTTTCTATTTCAGGAATAGTGAATATCATATTCGAGAACTCCATTTATACCGATACAACCAGAACTAACGATAGTGAGAATGCTTATTGACTTATTCATTGCTTATGCTCATTGTAATGTACAGACTAGTGATAGGCTTATGCCATAGTAGCAACATATTTCTATACTTGAATTTTAAAGCTACTAAAAAGACACTGGCTCTAATATGGTATTTACTATACCACAATAAAGACCGCTTTAGACGATACAGTTTCTCTTACGATGAATCTTAAGGAAATCAGTGTGCCAGCGTAAAAATAAAAAAAAATGTTATGGATTTAGACCATAGCATCTTGCCCAATTGTAGGATTCTTGCTCTCACACTCTGGCACTACTGCTAATCGTAAGATTCATCGTATCATAAATGCTGTCGTCTAAAGCGGCCTTAATAATACCTTGAAAAAACACTCTGACGTATTACTTACATATGAAAATTCACATAAATTCAATTCTCATTATTTGAATAAAAAATAATAAAGGGATGACATTTGTATTTTATTATCCCACGAATGTTAACCATAGGTTTCACCAATTATCCATTTTATTACGAAGAGAGAGAAGAGAATTCCAGGAATGAAGAAGAGCTTCATATTACACCAGGATTCGATCGCGGGACCTCTGGGTCAGCTTCCCTATACATTAACTTTGGAATGAAATCACACGTGATTACCCAATTGGGATAAAAGCACGAAAATGTACAACGTGATATTTATATATAACTTGATCTTGGCTCGTAAGTAAGTAAGTCATCTTTAGTTCATGGTTTATTTTTTATTATCTATGTTATATTCAGTTCAGTATGTGTATTTTATTATAAGATTTTACTTATAACCGGATGAAATACTCGAGTATACGTAAATTTCGTACTGAATAATATTTGTTTCCTACGTATCTAAGTAGTGAATGAGGAAGCACAAACGTTACATTAAATCCAATCGACTACTGTTGACAAGAGATCATTTATATTCACTCACTATTTGACTATGTTAAGTGTTTTTAACTGCTCGTAGCTTAGGATTAGAGTTTCCTCCAGACTTAAATAACTTAGTATTACTTTAGCTTACGTCAGACGTGACTTTTTCGAACAGAACAAGTCACAGGTATATGAATAGGAATCGTGGTAATGTTATAACATAGTGACAATTATTTTGTTATCACCGTTGATGTTTTAGTACCAAAATCACGGACAGTATGTCGAGTGAGTGAAAGCGAACGAAGACGGGTTAGGAAAAGCCAGGTTAGATTTTTTTATTGTACTCGATGCTCATAACTTTTAACAGACACCACGTGTGACTGCTCCATGTATGGTTTCAAATGGAACACCCCCGTATACTAAAGAGACGCCAATAACTTTTTTAGTATTATGATCTGTAAAGAATACTTTATGACACATCTTTACTTCTATGATACAGAATTTTACTTCAAACGTTGGCTTGAAATAAAATTGTTTTACCATCTATCATCATGTACCCACCAATATAATCTGTACTGTTAATTAACCCTGTAGCAGGTGCGTGGGGGTAAATTTTACCCTTAGGTTGGTAATTTCATTTGTGCAGACTTTTACCGGTTGACCACACTGCTGAGTTACCTAGTACCTTCCCAAAACAGAGCGCCTACAGGCACAAGGTCACTCTTGTCAGTGTCCGAGTAACATCCGCAACGGAAAGATCAGCGTCGGGCGTTCTATTTGGAACCATACATGGAGCAATCACAGATGGCATTTATTAAAGATGATGTGCATCGCGTACAATGGAAAGAAATATATAACCTGGCTTTTTCTAACTCGTCTTCGTTCGTTATTGCTCACTCGACATACTGTCAGTGATCTTTGCACCAAAACAAATTATGAATGGAAGTAAACATGTTACTGTGACGTAACATTATCATAATTCCGATTCACGAACCAGTGACTCTTCGTTCATTGAAAATCCTCCTGACGTAAGCTTAAGTATCATCCGAATTTGCTTGGGGGGTATAAAACACTCGTATGTAATAACAAGCATTGTTCTACAAAGTTATACGTACTAGAACGATAATTTTAGATTCTAAAAAAAGCAATTAAATAGTATAAACAATGGACATCTAGTGATTTTATTAAATTGAGGTTACTAGATTTGAATATTACTTTGTTCCAAATGATAAACTCAATTTTGGGGGGAAATATACCCCCAAGCATCTAATGACGTAAGCATCTGACTGTAATACTGAAAACACGTAGTTTATGAATGCATTATTTTGAAATTATTATTGTCAAATTTTCAATGCAAAGGCGTCGCTTTAATATACGTTGGGTATTCCATTTGAACCATAAATTGATCAGTCACATGTGGTTTCTGTTAAAAGATGATGTGCATCACGAATAATAAAAATGATCTCACTTCCCTTGTGATGTCTCTAGATGAGCGTCACATGCCATCTGCCGGTGTAGTGATTAATCATTTTTTCTTGATGAAGACGGAGTCGTGTGTTTCCAAGACAGTCGACAGATGTCTCTGAGGTAGCGGTTCTAAGTTGTTTGTTCACTAAAATATTTTGGAATTTATTTTATTTTCGTCTTAATTTAGTTAAATAACTTAAAATCTTCTGATATACGTGGTCTATAGGTGGCAGCGGCAGTCAGCTCTTACTTAAAGGTAAATTGTAGTAGGCGGTTGATTTTTCGGTGACGTCATGGTAGTTCAAGTTAATGATTTTGAGTTTTCTTATTTTTTTAGTTAAGAGTAATATATTTTATACTAGGAAAGCCTACTAATTTCAAGTGCTATTGGACATTTCTTTCTTCATATGTGTTCCTATTAATTTTTTTTGTGTGTGTTTCGTTCGAGTTTAGTTGTGTTTTTGACTCGAATGAGCAGTACTCCGTGCGGTTCGGTTGAAGACCCCCTCGTACCCAAAAACCAACATGCTACCATAGGTGTGTAAAAAGAGTCGTCACCCCTAAATAAACTTCGGAGACCTCCTGCATGTCATTTTGAGGAGATTTACACCCATCAACATATTTGGTGAGTTTATTTAATCTAGTTACTACATAAATTCCAAGCCGGTGATGGAAGGAGTGGACTAAATGTCGATTTAGTTGATTGCTTTCCGTTAGCCTCGTGGTTTTACCTGACGCCATGCTGGAAGTTTTGGACAAAACTTAAATAATTTACATCTAGTGTTCAGTAAAGGAATATTAGCCCTTTTATTCTTTTCGTGGAATACGATAAACTGTCCAGTGACATTACTGTTTGCGATCTGAAGTGAAGGACATTTAAAAAAATGAAAAAAATAAATCTCACCTTTAGCTCCCTGGCGTGGGGAATCACTCGGCGTGTTTTGGTCGAAATTTAGGTTTGGAGACTAATTCGAAATTTATTGTTTGGTATTATGTATTTGATTTCTTTTGGCGTATGTAACCTTCAAAAGTCGAATTAGTTAAATATGTAAAATTTTATACCTGTTAAATATGAATATTTAAGAAACAGTCGAAATTAATTCTTTTGATGAAGCATGTAGGATTGTCCGAGGTTTTAGCTTGTGGTGTTCTAGGGATGACATTTGGAGTCACTTCACTTTTTCTTAACCTCTTCTTGGCATTCCTTTTAATTCTAAACGTGGAAGGGGTGAAGTGACTAACATAATATATATGTTTGTGTGTAAGTGTTTACGATATATATTTTGTTAAATGTCAACAAGTATTTAATAGTAATTCTAAACATCCTGCCAGTTTTTTTTTAATGAGACGATATCGTAATAATTTGTGTGAAGTAACTTATTCGTTTGTTGTAAACATTATTTATTAATGTATTCACTTTGGGTACCAACTAGGCTTTCATCCGCTCGTTGAGCCTCTCTTGGTTTTCTTTTTTAATTCAAAAAGTGACGGGCGAATGGTAGCTTATTTTTGTCTGTACAGCTGCACTTTATGTGTTTGTCCCTTGTCGTTGTAACGTAATGTCCTTGATCGTCTCATAAAATGCTTGTAATTTAAATAATATTCTAAATTATTGCTTTAACACTTCATAATGAACTAGTAAGCTAAATTCATTACATAATTTTGTTAATTTTGCCATATGAAAATCCTTGATCTGGGATTGCTAATACGGAAATTTTGTATATTGTGATTCTTTTGTCTCTGAGTACAGATACTTAACTAAAAATGTCGCTTGTAATTATATGTTTTATAAACTGAATATTTCTTTTTAAACATCTCAATTTTGTAGAAAGTTCATTAATGGGAATGTACCCATTTTCAATGTTTTGGCAGGCAATGTAATAAATAACGCTGCGATTAAAATTTCAAGGGTGTATAATTTAGCTACTCCTGCTTTTCAGTAAATAGGTTGACAGATTTGTCACTAGTAAATGCATGCTAAAAGGTAAACTTTTAAGGAAGGTAAAATTTCAATTTCTATAAGAGTAAAATTGAGAATACAATCCAATTCTAATATTTTAATAGCCTCTCCTTGTGCAGTTTTGGGAGTGGTACCTGAGGGGTATTTTCCGTCTATTTGCAGGAAGTGAGTTGAAGGTTCATAATGTTTTTTTCTTCCTTTTATCGACCTGTTGTAATATACAGAAGAAGGTTTCAGATTTTTCCCCTTGTATGTAATTAATTAGTGAGAACCAGGTCGATGGATTAGGCTTGTAGTATTTCTCTGCCAGTGTGACTATGCACATTCATTTTCCTTTACAGTAAATATCTTTCCTGTTAAGTGAAAGGTTACGGTGTGATAGACGGATAATGTCACTTTGGTGCCAAATGACCCTGCGTACGAGAGGGGGCTGTTGCCAGAATTCTTCAAGTATTATTTGTAAAATATTTTTTTTTTCCTTTCGTGAGAGTGAAATTGGCAGATCAGTTTACATAGCGGTCATGGGCCAGGTAAGGTTAATTGAGCAAGGTTCTCATATACTAGCCCATTGTGATGTTATTTGTAAGATGAGTCTGATAGCAGTGTTCATTCAAGTTTTGCATATATCTTGAGACGTGTCCTCATAAAACGTGGGAGGTAAAGTGCACCTCAGGAATTTAAAGTATAGACAGAAGTGGTATTACGCAAGCTCGAGGTGGAGGCGTCATGCGGTTTCGAACCTGCGACTTATTGCCCTAACCGCATGGATTGCCGTGGATATGAAGTTTTTCTTTTCTTCCTCTCTCTCTGCCACTTCTGGTCTGGGCAGTGATTTTCCACGGAGTAGCGTTTTATCTGTCAGTACTATTTTAGATGAGTGAATTTGGCTCTTGGATTGACAGTGTTGCCAGTGATGGCTGGAAATATTTTTCTTGCACGCTACAGCCTTTTTCTAACCCGTCTTCGTTCGCTGTCACTCACTCGACATACTGTCCGTGATTTTGGAAGCAAAACATGAATGGTGAATGGAAATAAACATGTCACTATAACCTAACATTACCATGATTCCGATTCATGAACCTGTGACAATTTCGTTCGGAAAAATCACGCCCGACGTAAGCTAAAGTACGGTACGCAAATAATTTTCAACTGTTAAAAAGGATGAAATTAAAAATATAAAAATACTTTTTAATAAATTTGACCATTACTTCGTTGCAAGTGTTAAATTCAATTTGGGGATAAAATATATCCCCACGCGCCTACTAGTGGTAACAAAGTGGGTTAAGTAGGGAGAATTACCACATTTTTTTACAGGAAATAATCAGTAGACCATTGTCGAAGGAAAATGAAAGCACTCTATATTTGTTGATAACGTTATGGTAAATGATGTTAGACTTAGAATACCATTATTTTCCTTTGCTTATGTGAGAAATATTAATTTTCTACATCATTTTATGTTCAAATTTGTTAATAACATCACTTAAGTTGTTCATTTTTCTTAATAGCACACTAACCATATTCAAATGTTCAAATATTAACTTCCAGTAACTGTACTGCAAATACAAGATAGTTTATGTTGTCTATGTATAATGAATGCAATATGACAATACTTAAATAATCAACTGATTGTTGGATTTTAAACTAAACGAACTTATAATTGACTGCCATTTATTTATTAAGCATGTTTAAATTTAAATTTTATTTGGTATTGTTGTTCCATAATTTATACTATTTAACCATTGTTCTTTATCTGTTTCATAGGAACAACAATAATTGAACGAATCCCTTAATTTCAACTGCAACTGAAGCTTTGAAACTGATTCAAATGAACCATGTACCCGCTAAATTATAATAGAACCCATACGTTCAATTAATGTTGTTGATTTGAGAAAGATAAAGAACTGAGAAATTCTATAAATCATGGAACAATAATGAATTTAAATTTAATTTATAAATATATAATAAAAGTTAATTTAGTTTGTTTAAAATCCCAAAATAGATAATTATGTAACTATTACTTTTAATAGCTTAGTTTACACAAGCAACCTCAGCCGGCTGGGCTCTATTATAATTTAGCGTATACACACTTCATTTGATTCATTTTCACAGCGCCTATTCCAATAGACAACCTTGTTTTGTCTTGACTTGTTGCCTTAGTCTTTTATTTATAGGTTTATTTCGTTTGCATCAATGTTATAATAATATGTATATGTTAAAACTTGTACTTAATGCTCGTAACCTTCCTAGTAACACAGGATATCCGGCCAATATAGGCCCAATAGTGGACAATATTGATCGATCTTGGGCGAAGTTGGCTCACTATTGGACCGATATTCGCCCATATTCTGTGCTGCTGGGGTGGTATTGGATAAATCAATTAGGGTTAGTTCCACAATCGACCGCTAAACTTCTAATCAGCGCTAAGTTGAGACCAACTCTCATTTTGCGCACTCTCAATGGGCAAAGTCAGACTTAGCCTCAACTTAGCGCTGACTAGAATTTCGTCGGTCGATTGTAGAACTGACCATTAGTCAGTCACTTGTCCTTCCTGCTTGTAGAGAAGAAGAACCAAATATGGTCTACCACTTTTATTTTTTGAATATTTCCTAAATGTTCCAGTTTCAAGTAATGTACTAAACAATAAGTGGAAATATGTCTGAGATATGTTAACTTTGTAATGAAGTTGCAAATTTTGCCTTAAAACGCATGACTATGATATTAAACACATATTTCACAGAGATGTCATAATCTTGAGTTTTGAAACACTGGTATAAATACGGGCTACACTTTAAAGTTGCCTTAAATAATTAAGAAGAAAACGGTACAAAATAATGTTCAAGGGCGATACAGAGATGAGATGATAAGTGTCTATTTACAAAAGTCAGAGACAGTCCTCCTTTTCTGCACCAGCGCATTCGTTATGTGCCCACATCGAACACATGATACACTTAACCCATAGCTCTCCTCGTGTGTCTTCACGGAATATCCTGTCACAGAGTATACAGTTCGCGTCTACAGCATCTGCCTTTTCTTGTCCAGGTGGCGTATCTAAGTAACTATCCTCATCATCACAAGGATCTAGATCTGAAAACATCATCTTTGATTTTTCTGAACCTGATTCTTGTCTTGTAAATTCTAAAGTTCCTTGTTTTCTTTTCCGTTCAAATATATTCATTTCTTTAATTTTCATCTCTTTGCTCAACTTTATTAAAATATAATGTCTTCCAGAATTAACTAGATTCCGGATTTTCCAAGGAAGAATAAATAATTTCTTTGTATGGGTTATCTGTTATAACACTACCACTTCCTCGTTTATTACATCGATTGCTGAGTTGTTTCTTTATGATAGGAACTACTGAAATATGAAAAGAACTTTCTAAGTTTGAAATTCCAGGCACTGTGTTCTAAGAGAAAGAAACTCTTAAAATGAAGGTGTAGGTAGGCAAGGTAGCCTGTATTTAGGCCATTGGTAGGGATTGCTTCGTGACGCAATAGCAGTCAATACGTAATATTATTTATTCTTTGTTTTATAATGACCACGTGTGATGTCCCTGAGCAATAAAAACTTACCTTATAAACTTAAACTTACATGTCATACTTGTTTTTATTGTGTTTAAAAAGCTGAAATAGAAATGCCTGATAAAACTTTCCCCACTGTTGAAAACATGCACAACATGCAACTTTTTGCCGCCAACTGAATTTCGTCACTAACTGCGTCCTTGAGGAATTGTTTCACACTTGTATCACTAGTCAGCCGTATTACATAAGCATATACAAGTCTAAAACGCCTACTAACCCGTATTTGGACCATAGCCCATATTTACACCTTCTCCTCTACATTCAGCGCCCACTATTTTTTTTATTGAATTTATTACACTCTCAATTTTATCTATTGCGAAATTCCATAATCTTCATTTGAAATGTGTTTGTATTTTCATTATTGAGAATGATCACTGTAGGTCAGGATTACCAGATATTTTTTTTTTACCAATGGAGGACAGTAAAGTTACAAATGGAGGACAACTGCGGATCTTTTCTTCCAATGGAAGACAACTAAGGTTGGTAGCTAAGATGGCTACCATATGATTTAAAATCGGATAAAGAAGCACTGACGAACAGAAGAATTTCTTACTTTCATATTTAAGTTTTTAGAGAAGAAGTTACACAAAATTTTACATTTTTTCTTGTATCTTCCTATCAAGTAATAAAATTTAATGAAAATGGAAAGTTTTTGCCTAATGATGAACCATCTGTTTGATATCTCGGTAACAAACATTTTATTAAAATTATGAATTTGGATCACAGGAATATGTCCAATTCGGAACTTTTTAACCTGTTCAGTACATAATGGAGGACATTTCAAGATATTTAGAAAATGGGAGAGGACACGATGAGGAATGGAAGACATCATCCAAAAGGAGGACGGCTGGTAACCCTGCTATAGGTTCCAAAACGTGATGGTATTAAAGTCAAAAATACACTGAGAATTTAAAGGCTGGAGCGTATATCGACCATTTTATCCGAATGCAATAGAAAACAATCAAAGGACTAGTTCAATTAATGTTGCTGTGAAACTGGTAAAGGGCAATGGTTGACTCTTATAAATCGTAGATCAACAATGGAAGAAAAATTAAAACTTATTTAATAAACAAATATAACTTCATTTAAATCATTTAGTTCAAAACCCAAAAAATATGTTCATCATTACTTAAGTAAGGTAGCTGAGAGAAATAACGCCACGCATGGATTGTGAAATATATTTATATCACGATTTTGATTGGCTATAACGTTAAAGATTGTGTACATTCTCCATGAAGGCAATTTGCTAAAGCATATCGTTTCTATGTTTTCTGCAGCAAAATATTTCCGAGTTTCCTAACGAGTGTTTCCAGTAGGAATGTATAAGCTTTTTTTACTTAATGATATATCATAAACCTGATTATTTAGCATTTTTATAAATGAATAGCTGGAGAATTTATTTGTCTTCTCTGTTGGAGACTACTAAGGTCATAATTTATCAGTAATGATAAGTATCCAAATTGTGTCTGCCTACAAGCTAAAAATCTGAAGGAATTTGGCTTGTACTGGTTCAAATTTTACACTTACGTGTTTCTAGACTTAGTGTCCATATGAAAGGTCATATTCTAATTGGGAGCGAACGTATAAATTATAAATGTGATAAGTTAATTGGTGTTCCGAAATTCCCTCCTTAGGCGTAAAATATAATCTAGGTTTCTGTGTGATTAATGATGTAGTCTAGATGTTTCTTAAATGTTAATCGTTAATCATAAATAATTACAAGATCTTTCATTATGTTCACTCTATTGACAGTTTCATTTTCAATCTAACATTGATATTGTAGTACGTTTTTGTTTGGTGCATGTTACTAAAGATTATTTTCTCATATTGAGCGATACATTGTTGTTTACACGCCCACACACTTAGTTATTTGTATTTTTCCAGTTTTTTACAATCATTAATATCACGTATTGATTTATATCTTTTCATATCACCTGCAAGGAGTAATTTGTTTCACTAGAACAAGGTTTCGGGCATGTGTATTAGGATGAGAATTGGATATAAGTTAGAACCCTGAGGAATCCCTGACATTACATTAAAACGATCAGTCATAACGGTTATATGTTATATAGTGTTTTATGTTTATTAAGTAAGATTTCGTGAGTTATAGGCCAGGCTTTACTAACTTCAAATTATAGATTTCGTTCGACGGAATATTTTAAGTGAAGTTAGTATCACGTAATAATGAGAGTCTAGATTCTCTTTCCTAGAGATCATTCAACGGATACTCGGGCCATAATAATAATAATCTCGACAAAGATTTATTCTCTGTGCAAACATAGCTACTATAATATGGTGAGAACACTCCAAAATTCGTCGCCCTTCGTTGTAGCCTACTGAGGCTAATCATAAAATCCGCCTCTGCTTGATGATATTTTCTTCCTGCTATGTCCTCTAGTACCTTATCATGGGGGCCGATTTAAGCTTGTATTACAAAATAATTTGTGCTTGCTTCGCGGTGTAGTTGTATCTTTTCTCCGTCTCTTATATCATGTTGTTGATATTTTTTTCCTTCAGGAACTCAATTCTACAAACTGTTTACGAAAGGACTAATCACTAATGGAAAATAATAAAAAAGCAGAGATTCAAAAGGAAACTTATCCATCCGTACGGAAAAGGATTCTTATGTCCTTATGGGGGCACCGTAAGGTCATTTTGTTGGTTTTGATACCTAACCTATTGCTACCAATTATCATAGTATATCCAACAAGAGTAAGTATATTGGTAAATCTTTATTTTTTTTACTCTTTCAGATATATATATATATATATATATATATATATATATATATATATATATA
>JAGDQP010001521.1:0-70951 GCA_022664845.1 Lepisma saccharinum
AAGGTACTGTTCGAACGGAAAAGGAAAGAAAACGAAAAGAAAAAACTACATCGTAACGTCAGGCGTAGTTTACAGTTCTCTGAAGCAAAAAAGCGGACAGCACAAAAATAAATCAGTGGGACCTGATCTAGACTACGGAGACTGTGGGATGGACGATGAGCATCTACAAAAAGCTTGTGAGGAATATTACAACAGTGATATCAAAGTAACAAAAGAGGAAGCGAGAAAAATAGAAGAGGAGAGCCGTGAACAGGCAACGTGTGTCCGTTGGAGGAAAGAAAGAAGAAAGCGAGTAACTGCGTCTTTTGTAAAAATCATTGCTTCGCGTAAAGAAACAACGCTTTCTGCACCTCTCGTAAAAGCCGTTGTGTATCCTGCTGAATTAAAAACTCCAGCAACTAATTGGGGAAATGATCAAGAAGACACAGTGCGGAAAAAATATGAAGAAGGATTCGATGTGAAAATACAATGTTGCGCACTCTTCATTGATACAGACCATCCGTTTCTCGCAGGGTCCCCAGACGGCATTGTGCAGAATGAAGAAAATAGTGACCGGTATATTATTGAAATTAAGTGTCCTTATTCAGCTAGAAATTGTGACAGTATTTCGCAAGCTTGCGACATCGCGCGAAACTTCCCATTATGCAAGAAGATTGACGAGAAAACAGAAAGAAGAAATCACACTTTCCAAAAACACCCGTATTACTACCAAATACAGACACAGTTACATTGCGTACAAGTGGAACTGTGTGACTTTGTTGTATATATCCCGAAATAAATGATTGTCTTGAGGATAAGAAGAGACGAAGCTTTCATGAACAAGTTTTCTTTCATCAGGAATGCATTTTACCTGAACTAGTAGACCGGCGATCCGGTTGTCAGAATAAGCCAATGAGAGAACCACAACGTATTATCGAAGCAATAAGAAAGAAGCAGATGGACAAGGACACTAAAACAGAAGGAAATTCTGTTTCGTGAAAATATAGACATTATCAGACATTACAAAATAATAAATTTTTCATTTTACCCTAATTTTGATAGTCGATTTATTGAATTTTAATAAGATAATGAATTTGAATGTATTTAATGATCATTAGGCCTCAAGACGGGGGATAGGATGCGGGAAAATGTCACCCAGTACCATTCCGGAATTTGCCTGGTGTGACTGAGGAAAACCCTGGAAAAGTTCAGTGAGGATAGTCGGCACAGGGATTCGAACCCTCTTGCCTCCCTAAAGCCGCTCCGAAGCCTGCGACGCCACCGCCTGGGCATAGGACAAGACTGGAATTCTTTTACATAAAAACAAGAAGTGTTGACATTTTCCTCCATTCCTGAAAAACGAAGTTACTCTCCATACAGGGTGGTGGCGATAAACTTCGGAAGCCGACAAGCCTTGTCATTATTTGTGGATACATTATGTTGTTTCTGACGTTACCGTGCAACTATATACGCCTCTAGCTCCGAAACGAGGCCGAGTTCAAACTTTCTTCAATAATCAACTCTCGAAGTTTGTCGGTGCATAACGTTACTACCCTGTATATATGACATGGACCGGTATCACATGCTGCCTCACATGCTTATTCATGATGGCGTATTCGGAATTTTGTAAAAGAGAGGGACACACCGAAAGGAAACATATTTACACGAACGATGGTCTATTTGTTTCTCTTATTTTCTTGTCAAAAATCTTATGAATTGTTTGTGTTGGTTGTTTATTTTGCAATAGCATACATATGAATAATATCTTTCATTATTCTATGTATGAAACGTGTGGGGTAGAATCATAAATTTATAATTACCAATAATAATAATTATTGTGTATGTTTATTTCAGACCTCTAGTGGGGTACAGCAGAGTGTGTCGGGTGAGGATGAAAATAAACATGATATTTTGGAGCGAGAAAGTAAGAGATTTTTGCATAACAAAAACACAACTGCAAAGTGCGTGCATTGCCCTAAGCACAAACAGGATAAATACTCCACCCCTCGCACCCTCCCGTCTTCTTCCCCTTCCCTTTCGCTGAGGGTGTTGAGGCTTCGACAACTACTATCCTGCTTCACCAGCGGTAGGGAATTAGAGGAGAGAGAAGAAGGAAGGGGAGGGGAGTATTTATCCTATTTGTGCTCGGGCCGGTTTTAAAAATGTGTTGAAATGGTCAAAACATGGTATTGACAATCCCTTTACAATATATCTTTATCTCCATCCTTTTTCCTCAAAGATTCAAGGTTGTCAAACCACTTCCCCCCTTTTCTTCTTCCTCTTTTGTAGTTCGACATCGAAGTCTTCGTATTTCCTCCCCCTATTGCTCCTATCTTTCCCCTCCTTTTACTCCTACTTGAGAAGAAAAATAGTTAAGAGATGTTTAATTATTTAAGTCATAAATTGTTGTTTTAAAAAAAAACGCAAATAGATTCTTTCCATGATCAAATAATTTCTCTATGAACAGGTACAAGCTGCATCTCTCTACTTGTAAAACTAGCCGAGTTATGTAGGAAGTAATTATTTAACATGGTGAAGATAGGACTTTCAAGACACGTAGAAGACAACCTTAAGTAGTAGTCAGGGGAAACAATCATGGATAAAAAATCAGCAGTAGTACGGGGGCCCGCGGTGGATCAACGGTTAAAACGCTCACCTCGGGCGATTAAAACCCTAGACATAGGTTCAAACACCGCTCGTGCCATGTAGGGTTTGTGGTGCACAAACACCGTGTGCGTGGATTTTGTCGGGGTTCTCCCATATCCTCTCAGATTCTTCATTCCACCAATAATCCCATCATCATCCATCTGGCCTTAAAAATTAAATATAAATTCAGCAATAGCACGGCAACATGTAGGCATCTGCAAGGACAAGAATTCATTATTTTCGTGCTTCGTCCCTCCTATAATTCAATATTCCAATGGATAAGCGCCCTTCTAGTTGTAGTCATTGAACTTTATTTAAGGCTTTTAGATAACTATGGTCCTGGCCGAATGGATGATGGGAGAATTGGGGGAAGGAACAAAGTGGGAGGAAACAGGGCAACCCCAAGGAAACCCATAATTACTGTGTTTGTCCACCACAAAGCGCACATAGCACGATCCAGCATCAAACCGCGGACCCAAAGTACCAGCGATAAGATGTCTTTTTAGCTTCAAAACAAGCCCAACATGAATGTTCTATCACAATTAAAAGCAAAGTTGTTATATTTTGTTGCTGACCTTATGCGCATATTTTTAAGGGTTTTCCTCGTGTTGGCAACCCTGCTGTATTAATATCATATATGAATGAGGGCTAATATTTTACATATATACATCTACCAATTCTCGTAGAAATCTGAGATAGTCGGGTTGGGAGCTGTGATGATTTGGTATGGAATGACCCATATGTGATGTTCCGAAGTAGTTTCGTATGAAAATATTATTAATAATAATTCAAAAGATATATTCGTAACTTTTCAATTTTGTTAATGCATTTTATAGTTATTCATAAAATATTCACGCAATAAGTTCTGTAAAAAGGGCTATTTTTTCGTTAAGTTTACTTTAAATACTCCAACAAATGTAAACTTTACAGAAGAAATATAAATGTAATCTTTCCAACGTGTGTGGAAGTGTGAAATAAGAGTGGAAGAGCGGTTAGTCCTATGGCACATTTACTTGCAGCCGCGTTAAAGACGATGTGCATCGAGTATGAAAAAATATCTAAGATGGCTTTCTCTAACCTGTCTTCGCATTCTCGACATATCGTCCGCGATTTTTGTAGCAAAATGTCATTCATAAATAAAGTGACGCCACTATTATTTCTCCACCTGCCGCAATCTTAATCTGGAGGTTAATAACTCAAGTACGTATTTAACGAAATAATAATGACACATTGCCTTTCGTAGCACTTTTTTCATTGCTGTCTGTCGCATTGAGTGTAAAGTACTGTCTATGATAACTATTCACAAGGAAATGGGTGATATAGCGCGTACACATTACTCAATAGCTCGCGGAAGTTGAAGTAGATAAAGGAAATTTTATCCTTTTTCTTCACACAAGAAAAAGAAAACATCCTTGTGAAGTCATTATTTCTGCATTCATATTATCTTTGAGTTAAGTTCCGAAAAAGACTCAGAAAAGCAAACATTGTCATAGAAAATACCTATTGCCAAGGATGAAAAACGATTAAATTTTAAGTTATCTTTTCCATGGTCTTTTACATTTCAACAATGCTTTCTTTTAATGAACCAGAGCTTCATTCACTTAAACAAGCCCCTCCAGAAAGTTTTAGTCCATACGTATGCATGTCAATTTAGGTGAAGGGGAATTTCTATACCCCGTGCATTTGATCTACAAGATTTGAGTTGCATTATATGTATTATTAACTTGATGTTGATGTAATTAATATATTAGCTAATTTTATTTGGCGTTGACTATATTTCAAATGTTGTTACTGTTCTTTCTGAGGAAGGTAATGACAGTTGATGCGCGTGCAAGGACACAATATATGTGGATGTATGAGTCCTTGAACATACACATCACACCTTGATTTTCTACCATTCAACGTTCATTGCATTCAGAATAACAGTAACAAAATGTACGTAGGATTACCGTACCAGTAATGGACCAGTGGTTGACCAATACTGGAGAGAAACTACCTGAATTCACTTTTAAGGCCTTTAGGCAACTTTGACTCAGGCCGGATGGAGAAAGTGGGAGGAAAGATAACACCGAGAAACCCCACGCATACGGTGATTCACCAGAAGGGACGAGCAGGATTTGAACCGACAAACCGTAGCGCCAGAGGTGAGTGCTCTAACCGCTGAGCTACCGATATCCCTGATTGCACAGGTGGTAATATTACGTAGAGTTTATATTGAATACAATAGTAAACAAAGTATGTACTCCCCAAACCCTGTGCTTCAGGAAATGTATTGTCCCCACAAAATCACATAAAATATGTGAAGTGGATCTGAAAGAGAGCAGAGCGTACAATACGTTACAACTGATACAAGATATTCTTGCACATCTACTACAAATAAGTATTTTATTCCTTCGTTATGTTCAAGGAACATCGACATTAAATGAAGCAATCATATTTCAGAATTGGGTACAACAACTGGTACAGGTACAACTACACCTTCAGGAATATATTTGTCTATTTGGCTCGTCTTTATATTGGGCATTCCATTTGGAACCAGAAATCGAACAATCATAGGTGGTGTCAGGTTAAAGGTGATGTGCATTGCATATTATGAAAAAAAAATCTAACCTGGCTTTTTCTAACCCATTATCGTTCGCTATTACTCACTCGACATACTGTGTTTTGGAGCAAAACATCAATGCTAATATAGAAATAATCATACCGTATTACAATGACATAAATTACCATGAATCATATTTATTAACATGTGACTTATTTCGTCCAGAAACATAACGCCTAACATAGGCTAAACTAATACCTGGAAATAAGCATGTCACTATGACGTAGCTTTACAATGATTCAGACTTATTTCGTTCCGAAAATCACATCCGACCTAAGCTAAAGTAAGACCGTCTACTGTCTTGTCAAAGGAAACAAATGCGAGCTGCATATTCCTTTACTTATGCTACACTGTCTCAGGCTTTTTGTTTCGTAGAAAAACACTGGCTTCCTAACGCCAGTTCTTGTTTACACTTGGAATATTCCGTTTGGTCAACTATTGGTACGGTCACCTTACATTCAGCAAAAATAAACAAAAGTAGATTTCTGAAGTGCTATTCCATATAAGTTCAGCTTGATTATATACACGGGTTAGGTTCCGCAGAACCGTTCCAGAAATAGTAAAAATTAGCAAAACTTACAGTAGGTAAGTTAATAACCAGTGAAGCGTGAAAAGGGTTCGGTTTACTAATCTACACCAAAGGGAGTAAAATTTACAGGAGGAAGGATATGTTACGAAAGTATGTAGGTGTTGAAACTTAAATTATAGTCTTTTAGAGACATGATTCAGTATTATCACGGTGAAATACGTAGATATACGTCGGGCTATATATGCATCCGCCGTAGGTGGGGGTGGGTGCCATTTTTATTTACGCGCTAACTGACTGACTCCGGGAGAGAAAAATGTAAAGATACATGACCTTACCTAAGCTCCACGTTCCAATAGTTACTAATTTAAGACGCAGTTGGGAAAATGAAATTACAATAGGGGAAGGGGAATGTTCGCTATGCCATCAATAAGTAACGCTATTAGTATTTCTCCTCGTGTCATCATATCCGAAAGGATTGGACTGCGTATTTTCCGAATTAATTATTCTCGTGGGGTTGTCAAACTATTTTCTGGATAGTTACATGTCGGTTTGTGCGTATGGAAGTATCTGTGACAATTATTTTTTAGTAACGAGTGGTGTAGACCGTATAATATTGGTCAGTAGGGTGGTGTCCTTTGGTGTATATAAAGTTAACCTTAATTCATGAAAAAAATAATAATAAAAAGTGTGTTACATCGGAAGGAAGATCAGTTGAATATTGGACTACTAACGAGTAGCGGAAGTGTTCGAAATGGACACTTCCCAGCCCAGGGCTCGAAATGGACTGGAACAGACCGGAATGCAGTTCCCGTTTGTGAACATCTGAATCCTTCTTGTTCCGCCTCGTCACTATGTAATCATAGACAAAAAAGGACAAATAATGTTAACGAAGGTAAAGCGTTCAGTTTCGTGAAAATTTCCATTCCCAGCCCAGTTGAGCTAGCAGAAATCTATCCAACTTCATAAAACCTTATTTTTATACGGGCCAGTTTAGTAACTTTGGACTTCGGCCCGTCACGAGTTGCCTTTAGCTGTTAAGTGTTAAAATCCACATCCATGCCCCTGCCGGGACTCGAACCCGGGACCGTTGAGTCGATAGGCTACCGCCGCAGACCGCTCGACCAACCGGCCGACTATCCAACTTCGTAAAATTTCAAAATTCGTATACATAATAACATTACCTGACTTTCCTAACCTAAACTGCGAAACGAATAAGATGTGGCAATAAACTAACGAAGTTACAGGAAGTCGTAATCTTACGACTGGCATGCAGATAAAGCAATAAATAGGCACAGGAACTTAACAACCAAGAACGTAAGTAATGACTTTTAAGAAAATGAACAGAAGGTAAATTGGATTGATTCTACGGAATAACAGCCATATACGAGCGAGCATATAAAAGACAGAACTGAACTAAAATTAGCAACAAAATATGTTTGCATGCATTCTTATACATGAACGCCATATGTCAGATTTTGTGTATCCATGAGTACGCTTATTATACTATTACCTAAATCGCTCCGTGGAGTGAAATGTGGATAAAGACCCAGCCTAAGTGAAATACCGAGCGCCGAGCCCAAAGTTTCTCTATAAGCTGCGCCAATAGGAAATGCTCTGCGCGCGTGCTGTGGCTACGTCATCCTGGGCGCACACGTGCAGTGAGATTTCAGCAGAAAATTAAATAAGTGTGGTGTGTGCAGAGTTTTCATTTACGGATGTCTTATCTGTCAATGAAATCGCAATTTACTTACCTGAAGAGTACTAATGAAGAAATTTACTACAAATAGAAATTTGATATATTTGCAAATGATATATTCGTATAAGCACTCGAATTTTCCCCTCCACCCAACTTGTTTAAAACAAATACTATTGCGTGGACATTTCTTGATATATCAAAATAACTAGACTTTCTAAATTTAATATTAGAAAAAAAAGCCACAGAAAGTAAAATCTTTGCGGTTTTTTTTTTCAAATGATATTTTTCGATTTGTTGACTGCCTATTAATCTTATGCTGGTCGCTTTCGAGTAAACTTTTTCTTCTAATCTGTCAAATACGATAAAAATTATACTAAAATAGGGAAGTGTTGAGAAGATTTGCTGCCAATATTTTTCCACAATCTTTCTTCAGTTAGGCCTACACCAGGCTAATGCCGGGAAGGTACCTTCAAACTAGAGGTCGCTTTAAGGCCACTTTAGACGATCCAATTTCTCGTACGATCCCTCGTGTGCAATCCCATCGGTTACATTCTTTGATCGTGTAAAGCGCGGATCGTACGATTTTTCATGCTATCTCCGAACTGTTCTCTAAATAGAAACGGTCCTATTTTTCAGCGGATTTTTCGTACAATCTATGACAGCGCCCCTACTGGCAATATAGCGTTCTTTCCTATTCGGATATTTGGTTATGGATTACGAGAGAAAGAGAACATATTGATGTTATTACTTGATGCAGAAATTAACATACATAATGGCATAATAAACTATTACAGGTATAAATATATAAAACAGTGTTTTTAAGGGAAGTGTAAAAAAGGTCGGTGATACTGCAATACAGCTACTTCTGCTATAGAGGACTGGCAATACATCAAAATGCTACGTTTTGCATTCTTATAACCATAAAAGGTACTAAATACGTGAGAAATATGTTTAAAAATATAAAGTTCCGATGTGATCTAATAGTTACTGCTTTTCCTATATATTGTGCAATGCAGTTAAGGTGATTTTCATTGTTTTTCTTGTGCGTAGAGTACCGAATTTGCTGCAATCATGATAAGTATCAAGAGAAGTAATGTAATGGATACCGGTATATTTGCAATCATATTCCTCCCCAATTATTTTGATAAACATATACGCTCTGTGCATCCGAAATAATGAAATACATTGAACAGTAATTACAGAAGTAGACATAATGTAAGTAGAGTGTCGACGTCAACCCAGAGCTATGCAAGTCAATGCATGAGCTAGGTAATTAATCGAACGAACTAATTTTTATCAAGGGTTAAGACAGCTGACCCACCCTGTTCATACTATATACCTTGTGTAAAATGAGGCTATATATCATATAAAATCTACATTACTCCTCATTTTTGTATTTTGTAAGTATTTCATGCTTATAGGAACGTAAAACGTAGCATTTTGAGGCGTTTCCAGTGCTCTGTGATAGAAGTAGTTAAACCGCAGTGTTACTAATTGCCCCCATATGTATAAATAGGAGTTAATATATCGCGATTTATATAATTTTGAAGTGCTGTGTAATGTCACATATCTTGCTAACTCAGGAATATTGTAAAAACAAAACACATATGACTCCGAACTCATCACCGAAGACAGCAAAATTTTCAACGTTTTTTGTGTCCGCATTGAAATATCTTTATCGAAGTACAGAAGTAAAACTACGACAATTTCGTTACCACTTAAACCTAGTAGAAGTTAGATTCTCTTGGTAGAAGAATTTGACATTACAATTAACTGAATTTCTGTTGCGTCAAGATTAATTGTTATCAATATTTTAATTATTTTCTGTTTTTTAAATGGGCTATACTTTCACAAATATCTGTGGCATAATTACCCTAAAAGCCTGAGGTGTCACAACTATAAACTCCAGCAGTTTCATCATTATCCCCTCGTATCCAAAATTGTACCGTGTAAAACACTATACAATATTGTATGATTTATTGTACGAGAAATCTCGTACTATGGATTGTATACATTCTTTCATACGAGAGATCGTACGAGAAATTGTACCGTCTAAACCGGCCTTAAGAAACTAAAGGAGAAAGTGTTGAAACTGTGAATCGTATGTAAAGTAAAAAATAAATAAAAAAGAAAGAAAGAAAAAAGTTGAACGACGAATGTTCATAATTTATTGGCAGCACATCATTGTAACATTTTTGTTTCAATTTGAATTTTATTTATGGCCTTTAGGCATCTAAGGCTTAGGCCGGGATAGGGGAGGGGAAAGGATTCGGGAAGGTGTCGACCAGGGCCTACATTGAAGGTGTCATCCCGGCATTTGCCTGGTGTGACAGGGAGAAACCTCAGTCAGCATGGTTGGCCGCTGAGTTCGAACACATGACCTCCCGAATGCTACGCCAACGCTCTACCACTGAGCTATGGTGACTCGGTACGTAACACTTTTCTCTTTTGCTATGATATAAGTTGTGGAGCCTTCTATTAATTATTCGAGGAACAAATTATTACTCAATAAATACAAAGATAGCAAAAAAATAGTCTGCACGGTCACAAGCGGTGTCATTAATCTCAGGCCATTTCGGCTATTTTTGTAGGGACATGGGTACCAGATGATCTGAGAGTGAAGGTTGGAATTGTGACTGCATTGATTATTGCCGGAGAGAGAGAGAGAGAGAGAGAGAGAAGAAAATGCTATCCTTTGTGAAGTTCATTGACCTCTTGTTTATGTCACTTTTAGCCGACTTTACGCCTTGCAAGTTGTTTGAACTGAACTATCGTCGATATGCTGATTGTTTAGAGTGTGTACTTAATCGAAAATGGAAAATCGACTTGTCTATGCTTTTTAATCTGCAAATTCAAAAGCACGGGACTTCAGGGTAGGCGAGAGTTTACCGTGTTTGCTTTCAGTGCGCGTGGTCACGAGTTCAAATCCAGCAGTAGCCTATTCGTAGCAATTTTGTAGCGCTCTCAAACTAGTAGGATTTAATTTTAACCTTCTCAACCCCACCTGTTGAAAGCACTACTTGTCCGACTGGGAGCTGATTAAAATACGACGAGGAGCTACTCATTCGCCAGGGACGATGTCAGAAAGTAGCATTACAGATTAGATAGATTAGTTATATGTTTTAAATAATCTTCTTCACACTTTCCGCGGATCAGGATTAGAGCGTTCGCAGGGCGTTCGGTAGGTCTTGGGTTCGATTCCAGCGGCCAACCATTCTGTCTGAAGTTTTCCAGGGCAAATGCCTGGATAGTACCTACAAAATAGGCCCTGGCCGTCTACCCTCCACAATCATCTCCCCCACCCTATCCCGCCTTGAGCCTCAGATGCGTAAAAGCCTTAAAATAAGTTCAATTCTACACTTTATAGTAAAAGAGTTTCAGCATGATAATTAAAAAACCTCTGCCCCCTATCCTGACAGTTTTACTGGGTTTTCTGTTTCGCCAGGTATCTCAAGTAAGACCGTGGCCGCTACCTTCCCCATCCCTATCAACCGGATGTTATTGTCAATCGCCATCATCCTTCAATCATGATGGATGCTAAAAGCGTGGGGTTTCATAGCGTCGAATCTCATAGCGTCGAAAGAGAGATCTGTAACACAACATCGAAAATTTTATGATGCCGTCTCATAACGTCGAAAATTTTCGACGTTGTGTCACAAATCTCTCTTTCGACGCTACGAGATTCGACGCTATGAGACCCCGCCGCTAAAAGTGGAATACTGAGCCCAGAAAATAAATAGAATTAGAAATAGAATAAAATTAAAAGAATAAAAGGAATATGATTATTATTAGTAATCACTTAAAGTGTCTTTTCCTTTCTTGTCTGCAATTCTTATTGCAGTTTCATATTAGACCACTTTGTATAATAATAATAATAATAATAATAATAATAATAATAATAAAAAGAACGAGTAATGGACTGTTTCCTTCGAATTGCTTGTTTAATGTTCAACAGCCATATTCAGAAATGTTTTGGGAGTGACTCTTTATACATCGCGATTTTTATTCCTTCCAAAGGCTGATAATAATCCTGCTCCTTTTTCTGTATCATACACATGGACTTCTAGAGGAATGTTTCCTCAGAGCGTATTTGCAAAACATAAAAGAATACACCATTTGTACAACGGAGAAAGCTGACAATTGACCAAGCTCATGCTACCGGGGTGACGTCACGCCACACAGGCAGAATTGGGTTACATGCGTAGGACCAACACGGCGTTGGACCAACACGGCGTTGAACCAACACGGCGTTTGACCAACACGGCGTTTGACCAACACGGCGTTTGACCAACACGGTGTAGGACCAACACGGAAACAAGACTGCGTTGGACCAACACGGCGTTAGACCAACAATAATATCCGGCGTACGACCAACACGGTAAAACACAAATCTTGATAATAATGAAGTAATTGTGAAATAATATTTTTTATAAAAAACTGTATCGTGGTTTGGCACCACGTAAGGCCAACACGGCGTTTGACCAATACGGCGGTTGGACCAACACGGCGTTTGACCAACACGGCGTTGGACCAACAATAAAATTGACAACGCCCTAGATATATAAAACCTAAAAACATAATAAAAAATATTATCTTAAATTATTTTTTTACACCAGGGCAAAATCCTGTGTTGGCCGAACGCCGTGTTGGTCCAACGCCGGTACTACACTCCCGAAGTACCGGCGTTGGACCAACACGGCATTGAACCAACACGGCGTTCGACCAACACAGGATTTTGCCCTGGGGTGTTGGTCGTACGCCGGTTCTTGCTGCTTGAGAGGCTGTTGGTCGTACGAAGTGTTGGTCCAACGCCGCATCCCCGCACAGAACAACAAGAAATGTTTGCTTCAACTTCAAGACGCGCACCTCGCGGCACGCACGGGCTTTACTTTTAGAACTATTTGAGCCGCGAGAATCTATTTTCCACATAGGAGTTTAGTTTTCATAGACTAATCACCGGAAGTGCTATTATTATTCACTAGGGGCGTGACTTTTTTTTATCCGTACTATCTTTTCGTATTATATGCAATTTCCCATCGGTCAAACATTTTATATTCATGCATGAAATAGTTTATTTTACTACGTTTTAAACATTTAACATACTTTCGAAACAATATATACAAATGAAATTAGTTGTAAATAATAAAACTGTATAAAGCAATGTAAAATTCTTTAAGAATAACCATAACTAAAAAAAATATTTCACCTTGAAAAGTTCAAATGTTTTCGCTGCCATCTATTATTGTTTAATATTAAGAATTAACCAATCCGGGTTATGTCGCCAAGGATTAGAGTCAAGTGCTTGAAGCACGCTTGCACTATCCGTGATGATACAGGCGGAAGAAATATTGTGTTGGAGTAGATAAAGGATAGCTTGCCTGATAGCAAAACTCTCGCCATTAAAAACAGTAGAACGTACCAGTAAAGAGTATATCTGACGGTAGTTATAGTCAGGAATGTAAACGGCTGCGCCAGCATTACCAGCAGGATGTTTAGACGCGTCCGTATACACCTGCAAAGCAGTAGGAAAATGGGAATGTATAAAGTCTAAGAATAAATATTTACTGATGGAGGGCATAGCAGAACGGATATTTTTGGCAGGGAACAGGGGCCAGTGAATGGAAGGTTGGAAAATGACAGCCTGATAAAAGTATATCGGAAACGTGGGAAAGCGATGGATGCTGGGAGAAAGGCGAGTTATTGTTTGAAAACTCTTCAGTAAACAGGGTAGATGAGAGACATAGCGAGAGTTAGGGCGATGGCGTAATAATTCAGATAAGTATTTGAGTTTCGGAAGAATGGGATTATTAGACCACCGATAGGTTTTAATGAAAAAAAAGGGACTGGTTTTATAATTTGCAGAGGAGAAAGGTAAGATGTTAAGTTCAGTAAACACAGCAAGCCCTGGGGGGATTAGGGAGCAGTCGAAACATTTTACATAATGTTCGATATTGGAGGGATTCTAATTTTTTCGTGGGTTTTGGGGCTTGATAGGGTAGGATGGGAGAACCGTATAATGATTTAGCTTGGTACAATTGAATGTAAAGAAGACGTAAGTTGGAGGCAGTCATTCCCCATGTTTTTTAGAAATATATTTTAAGAAATGTTGGAACGAGTTATGAAACGAGGTAAATGCGTTAAGCTGATGGTACCATGTAAGGCGGTTGTCCAAATGGAGACCTAGGTATCTAAGGTGTTGCACAGGGGTAATAGCATGTTGAAGATAGGTGAGGGGAGGAGTAGGTAAGTATCGTTTCTAGCCAAAAGTGATGCTATGGATTTTAAGTGGATTCAAAAACAAACTGGATTCATAGCCCCAAGTTTCAAGAATGCAAAGGGCTGTTTGTAACTGGTGGTGTGCAATGGCTGGATCATTAGTTACACAATAAAAAAGATCATAGGCGAAACGGAGGAGCCGCACATGTGGAACAAGTTTATAATATAAGGAAGGGAGGGCAAGATTAAAAAGAATGGGGCATAATACGTTCTTTTTGGGAAGGGCATGTGATGTGAGACGGTAAGGTGTGGTTCGGTTATTTAGTGTGATCGCCAATTTACAATTAATAAGCATATTATGGACCAGTAAAAGAAGGGAGGTTGGAAGTCCTATATCACGCAATTCATTAAGAAGAAATGGTAAGGAGAGACTATCATCGGGCCATATTGTTACCTCTCGGCCTCTTAGTTGACTCCAGTTTACTTTATCCGCAAATGCTTTAGAAATGTCAGCAGATACTGCAAAAGTATATTTTCGCTGAAGAATAGCATTCCAAATATCGATTTAAAATATACTAAGACAATCGAGGGTAGATTTGGCTTTACGAAAGGCTGTTTGGAAAGGAGGGAAGATACGACGATGCTCAATCCACCAAAGTAAGCGGTGGAGAACTAACCGTTCAAAAGGTTTAAATAGGCATGATGCCAATACAATAGGGCGGTATCTAGAATTGATACCAGGGGGGTGCTTTGGTTTGAGAATGGGAATAACAAGATATTCCTTCCAGACGGGACTGATATGACCTTCTGTAAGTATGTGATTATAAATTAGTACGAGAAAATGTTTGCCTTTATCCGGTAAGTGTTGTAAATGTTGATAAGGAATACCATCAGGGCCTGGACTGGTGGAAGGTCTATGATCTAGAGCAAGATGTAGTTCGTGAAGAGAAAAGAGAGAAGAACATGAGGATCAGAAAGATAATTAAGATTGAAGAGGGTGGTAGAATTTTGACAGCAAGGTGTTGGAGGCGTTAGGGTAGTGTGAAATTGTTGGACCCAGTCAGCGTTAAGATCAGTATCAGTTGAAGTGGAACAGGAGGCACAGGGGTTAATAATACGTTTGGCAAATTTCTAGATAGGTGTCATTGTAGTTGGGTATGTTAATGAACTTAAATAATCAGACCAACATTGACGTTTTTTGTCCCGATACAAGCGACGATTTTGTGTCTGGAGTTTTTTTCAATTCTAAATAATGTGCGAGAGTAAGATGCTTTCGATATTGATAGTAAGTTTTGCTATAGCGGTTGGCATGCTGCTGACAAGACTGATCTCACCAGGGGGGTGTTGGTAGTTTTCTCACATGGGGGCGTGGCAAAGGGGGAGAGGCAATACGACTAGCGGATTTGATTGTGTCCATTAATATGAATAGATCTGTGGGTATATGGTAAGAAGGGTTTGGAGGAAAATGTGTATTTATGTAATTTTGATAAGGAGAAATGTGATAAGTGCGGGGGAGGAAAATCCGCGGTGGATGAACAGTAGCAGAGGAAGGTGCGGAGACGGATGTGTTAAGTGTTATGAGCAAAGGGAAGTGATCACTGCCAAAAATTGGAGGAAGGACATACCAGTTAGTGAAAGCATATAAAGACTTTGAGATAAAAGTTAAATCTGGGGCACTAAAGGTACACGGATATGTGGCAAGCCGGGTGGAGGAGCCATCATTAAGAAGAAGATAGGAGGAT
The DNA here is from genome assembly GCA_022664845.1 of Lepisma saccharinum. NCBI lineage: Eukaryota > Metazoa > Arthropoda > Insecta > Zygentoma > Lepismatidae > Lepisma > Lepisma saccharinum. The sequence goes on from JAGDQP010001521.1 coordinate 15,411, forward strand.
GTTTGCAGTGCGGCAACAAGATGGTTACCACGGTTATCGTTATGGGAGTAACCCCATAAAATATGAGAGCTGTCAAAATCACCTCCGATAAGAGTGGGGGTAGGAGAGGAAGAAAATAGTTCTTGCCAGAATGTGAAAGGAACTTTCGCTTGCGTGGGACTGTATGCCGTGCGGACTGTAAGATCAGAGAATTGGATGTGTAAGGATTGAATGAAAGGGGAATTCATATAATCAGATTGTGGAGAAAGTTGAAAAGAAAGGGAGTTTTGAATACCAAAAGCCACACCACCATAATGATCATTCCGGTTCTGAAAAATCCAGCGATAGCCGGGAAAGGAAAACGAAGTTTGCATGTGACACCAGGTTTCTTGTAATAAGATTATGTGAGGGTTATATCGAGTACAAAGAAAACGTAAATAAGATAGTTTGCTCTTAAAACTACGGACATTCCATTGTAAGATTACATAGCGGGGGTTTCCCATGGTTTATTTTCGATAAATGCATAAAGTTCGGTAATGATATCACTTAAGTGAATTTCATAGAAGCGTTCAATATTGAAAGAAGTGTCATCGGGATTAGAGGGAACATGTTGAAGAAGAGATATAAATTTATTAGAGAGATGTTGGCGATATGCCTTGAGTGTACGTAAGTGACGAGTTGAAGAAGTAGGAGTAGGTTCACTAGTTGAAAAAGTAAAGGCATGAGGAGATGCTCTGGTGGGAGAAGTAGGTGGGAGGTCAGACGCAGCGGCATTAGTTTGACGAGTTTTGAGGATAGGTGAAAGAGGTTGGGATAAAGAAGATTCCCAGCAGGGAGTGGAAACTAAGGTCGGTTGGCGACGAGAGGTTTTACGTTCGGGAGGCCCAGTATCTGGAGCAGGGAGGCGAGAGACCTGTTTAGAGGAGGTCAAATAAGAGAGTTCAGCGCGAGAAAATGGACGAGAATACTGTGTACGTGAACGAATGGGAATGCCAGTGTTATGAGAAATATGGAAATGTGCAGGATGGAGTAGAGGTAAACGTTGTATGTCATCATCTTGGGCAATAGGACGAGAAGGAGATGAAGCTTTGCGATTATGTGTTTGTAATTTAGTAAGATAAGAAGCGCAAGTGCGAGTAGCCTTGCGTGTATTCTCAAATTGTTGATGTTCTGCCGGTGTTAATAGTTGGATCGCTCGACGAGCTTCATTGTAGGAAGTCTGATGCACAGCAATATAGGTAGAAATTTCTAACTATTGAATATGGACAGGACACTTTGAGTAGCCAATTTTGTAAGTATCGTCACAAGCAAGGCAAATAGGATCTGAAGTACAAGTAGCTGTGTCATGTTTGGAACCACATTTTTGGCATCGGCGTTTACCTTTGCAAGTAGTTTTACGATGCCCATAATACTAACAATTGTTGCACAGCTTCGGTTGAGGTATGTAAGTTTCTACTGGTAAGTTGAAGAAATACATCTTAACGTTCGGAGGAAGAAATTTGCCTGAGAACGTAAGAACTACTTTGGGAGTAGCTACGAGTTGAGGAGGAGTTGTAGTACGATCTGTACGTGAAATCCGACGGACATGTAAGACAGGAACGGAACTCCGAAGATCACTCATAATATCTTCCGGTCAAAAATCTGGACCGACCCGATCGATGATACCCTGACGGGTTACTGTGTAAGAAGGTATGTAATCTTTCCAGGAATTTTGTTGAAGGATGGGATGCAAGAGGAAATCATTAGCCTCGTTGTCAGTATTAAAGATAAGTTTGATCTATGTGCGACGAACAATTTTCACATCTGCAATGCCAGGAATGGCGGCATTGAACAAGAGTTTACACAGAGACATGGGATGGACCTTAGTAATAGATTCAGGAGCAGTTAAATGTACAATGTAATGTGATACATGGGTAGGAAGATATTTGTACGGAAGGTGGGAAGTCGACCGCATGTCGGGTGTAGAAGAAGAATTTAGAGCGGAGGAAGAAAGATTTCCACTGTCTGAATTTTCCAAAGATGAAGATTCATTTGGTGAAATGATGGATGCAAGAGTTGTGGAAGGTGTGTCAATCATGTCTACATCGCCATCACGTGGTGGAGGTTCGCCGACCGACAGCGAGTCGGCCATGATGGCAAAGTCCGAGAACACCGACAAAAGTACAAAAGAAATTAAATCTAGGATAGAAGAAAAATTGGAACTAACTCACCCAAATAGATTCAATAAGCACTTCGCAAACTAAGCACTAAGTACTACAGTACTTGCATACAATTCGCCAAGAGCACCAAACTGGTACGTATTCACAGTGAGAGAGCTCGGAAAAAAGTCCAACATTTTTGCTAGGAGCAGTGTTGTCAGTTTCGTAAGAGCACATTTCCCTTCCGAAACCCTAAAATTTCCCGATCAGATGCAACATTTCGCGCCAAATAAAAAATCAAATTTTCAGTGCTGCACAGTAAGAAATGGTAAATTAAAAAAACGCCGTTATCTAGGCACAAATATTTTTTAAAGTGAAATTTCAACGTTCGCATTTAATGGAAAATAAAAACATGCCGGTTTCACATTAATCGTTTTTCGAAATTGGTATTTTCTCATTTTATATTAAATTAGAATGCTGATATCTCATTTCAAAGGAAAAGATTTCTCGGTACATAGATACTTTAGAACTTTTCTATTTTTTAAATTAAATCTATTTTATATAGCGACGAATATATGTTAGATTACAAATTTAAAATATATGTATATGCACTGAGTGAATCTTGCAATTTGATTTCGAAATATACGTTAATACGAAATCTAAACTTGTCAAGTCGACATAATTAGTATGTGATTTCATTATACATTCTTTGTTTGTGGCTATGTTCTTGTTATATCCCTTGTAACTATGACATTTTTTGAATCAAAATGAAAATGCTAATTAAACAATTAGAAAGTACAACAAATATGTTATTTAAGTTCTCGTTTTAGTCTCATCTTTCAGAAATATGCTTATGTAATCCTTCGTAAAGTATTTTAAAATAATGGATGAATAACAGATTGAACAAAATGGCACCATGTCGGCCAATGTTTATTATGAAGAACGATCTTTCAAAACTCAGCTGCAGAATATATAACAACGCAATACTCAACCGGACAGTGATGTAGACAAATTTTCTAGCTGTCTTCAGTTTACTGTATCCACCAATTACAGATAAGATTTATTTTTGTCGGATAAGTGAATGAAGCCCACACACAGAAAGAGAGAGAGGGAGACAGACAGAAAAATATTGCAGCGAATAAATTATAATTTTAGTTCGTCCAGAAATACAAAATTTCCCGTTTTTGTAGTATTTTAACAAAAAGTTACCGCCAGTGGTCCGAATTTACGGTTTTTCGAAAAATTTCCCGTCAACTGACAATACTGCCTAAAAGTTCTCACGTATACCTATAGATGTCTCTACCTGTGCTCGATAGTAGCGACAGTTGCGGCTAAGGTCGATGCCTTCAGTTTCCAACTAGCGCTTGATAGGAGCGGTTGTTTAAAATATAGCTCTCCTATACACAAGTGGAGTAGAAATATGCTTATGCGTGTTGACTCTTACGGGTACCATCTGAGAGTTTGCCGTAACAGCAAAAATCTGGAAGAACCTCAGTCAAGATAACTGGGATCTTTCCCAGGACTTTTCGAATGCGAACCCAAGAAATTTGATCTCCAGATAGGAATCTTCAATAAAATACTTATGAAAACAATATAGGTCTACATAGAAAACAAAATATATAGTACTGTTTATTACACGCTTGCTAAGTAAGAAAGTCGCAATGTCTGTAAGCAGTAAATAGCCATTTAACGAGTTAGCGAAAACCAAGAGAAAAAAGAACATGAGTTTAGAATTGCAGGATCAGATAAAAAACAATCAATTTCTAAAGAATAAATAAAGTCTACAAAGCAATACAGAAGGTAAAAATATTGAGTTTATTTAACATTTCGTATGGAATATATAACACGAATATAGTAAAACATTTCATTGACATATTAGCCAATTAAAATTAATAATTTCCGCCAATAGTGTTCCTCGGCGGCATCACGTCATCTTACTCTCGTGGTACTATCTGACGAGTAGAATCGGCTGACAAGTCTTTTATACTCTGCACAGTATAGGAAGATTCGCTTCTTATTGTTCTGTGCATATAGTATTTTGTCAGAGGAAGAGGGCCGAATGTTTGGGACAGTGCTGCCAGGAGCATATATCTAAAAATCCACACAAACAGTGCTCCAATTCCACACATTTAAGGTTAATAAATATACATACGTGTAGATTTCACAGGCTATTCTTACTTTGCGAAAACAAGGTTTACTTTTCCTATTCAAATGAAGAAGCATGCTATTATTTTATAAAGCAAGTACATGAAGTAGAAGTATTAACACATTCTCATAACAAAGTTATTGAAGAAGTCGTGGAGTAGATGGTTAGTAATTGCCTCGATTTCCAGTGACATGGCCAAGGTGTTGAGCTTTACCTCCTCCCTCTACCGCGGAACTTCAATTTCTGTATAAAATCTGTACAATGGTGTTTTTAGTTTTTAAATAGTATTATAATTTTGTTGTTTAGTTGTTGTTTGTTGCATTTGCACTGTGAATTACTATTATTTATAAATTAAAATGTCATCTTCCTCTAAGGATAACAGAAAGTCATCTAAATCTGGTTCCAATATAATTCTAGTGGAAAGTCTACTAGAAACTCCTCACAAAAATGATAATTGTTCATCGAATCTCTGTAAAAATTAACAAGTCAAAGATATTTCAGAAACTCCACATAAAATGTTTAAAACTAGTTCTAAGGACAACTTACAAGTTGGAGAGGAAAGAATTTTCAATAAAGACAATCAAAATAGTTCCTCAAAAGATCAAAAAATCAATGGCAATCGAATATAGGTTTTAATTCATCTTAATCAAATGACACAACTACAATATTAAATAACTCTAAGACTAATAATGACCCCATTAATCTTAATTCGGGTGGTTGTCAGGTGCATATCACTGAACTACCTGAACATAATGTACTTAATCAAGAATTAGGTTCAGTACAAATGAACTCCTATGGTAAAGCAAAGTCATTAATGTTAAATGATCAAGGTTCATCGCTAAATGATAACAATTAGAACCAAAATATGGAAATTTCATACAATAAGGATAACAATTACACAATACAAAATGTAGCAGGCTTTCCTAGTGATAATGCTAATATTGTTAGATCTGGCTTACAACTTCCGATAATTAAAAAAAATCCTTATTGATTACAAATGAGAGTGAATAGTAATTGCAAACGGAATTGCTAATATTACTGGAAAAAGCAAAATGTACTTGTGTAATCAATTTAAAAAAAATGTAAAACCTTCAGAAATCACTATCATGGGAAAAAATCAACTTAAGCTTATTTTTCCCTAATGTCACAATAGCTAACTCAATTGTTAATAATCAAGCATTATTACAGTTGTTAGATTATTCTGTCAGATTACCACAATGATTGGTTTATAAACTTGGTTTGGTGTTCCCGGTAGATCTGGACTTATCAGAGGAGGACATTTTGGAAGGCATTGATTCTCATTATAAGGTGGTTCGCGCTATTAGAATGACTAAATAAGTCCATCAACAGAACAAAAGTATTATAAGAGTAACCACGAAACTCAAACATCTAGTATTTCAAACTAACACATTGCCATCTCACGTAATCATACATTTAACGTATATACCAGTCTCGCCTAAAGTAAGATCGATTATTCAATGTAAAAATTGTCATAGATACCATCCAACGCATTTCTGTAAAAGTAAACCTCTGTGTCCTGAATGTAGTCAACCAAAACATTTTCATTCTTTACCTTGTATGAATGAAAAAACATTGCATCAATTGTAAACTAAATCATCTTTCGACTGATTCTAAATGTCCCTAGAGAGCGTATAGAAGGGAGATTGAGAGAGAAGTTTCGCATTTTGGCATATCATACTCAGAAGCCACCAGCAAAATTGCTTGAAACTATCCTCAGTTACAAAATATTATATCTAAAGGAAATATGGTAAATATTTCCCATGTTACAAATATTGTTAATGAACTCAAATCTAAGGAAGAAAAAATCATGATAATAAATAGAAACCCTAACTTCAAAAAAGCTCAAAATATCGTAAATTCACACAATGATAATATCTTCAAAAATCCGAATGGGTTCTTTGGGTGTTGAAAGGCTGTCGCTCCCATGTCACACCCTTCATATTCGGAGAAATTTAAAAACCTTCCTGATACATTCAGACCTATTTCAATTAAAGATATTCACACTGAGACAAATCCACTGAACCAAAACATCAATATCAGAGAAAACAATACCCTTTCCACTTTGAATCCTCCATCAATCTCTGAAATTTCACAACAGACTTACATAAACCAAAGAGATAGTAGAAAAGGAAGAAATTGATCCATTACAAACAATTATTACCTAAGGATCCGGATATTATCACAAAAATTCATAACAGCATTTTACATAAAAAAAACGCTTCTAATCAGATTATTCAAACATGTAGCTCAATTATATAATATGGTATCTGCCAATTCTTCACTAACTGATCTAAAGAATACACTACTCAAAAGTCAAGAGTTAACACAGCAAGGCTTAGACTTAATAGATGATGAAGAAGTAGACAACCAACTTAATACATAGTGGAAAAAAGAGAGAGAAAAGTAAGGGTATTTTTTATCATCAAAATTATCAGCTGCCATGGGAGTTATAATACAACGGAATTTATAAAATTTGAATACTAAATTACCTCACTTATTGAATTTGATAGCAGAAGTCAAACCTAATTTTTTATGCTTCACAGAACTACATTTAACATTATCTGATCGTCGTAAATTACGAGGATATAATCTAGTTTACAATTTAAATACTCTCAGTTCAATTAACTCTGGTATTTATATACATGAAACCATACCTTTCCGGAAGATAAATCTGGATAAAAATATTAATTTAATAAAGAACAAAAAGTAGAAATCACAGCTATTCGTACGAAATTCGCAAAAAGTAACATATCTTTCATCAATATTTACATTCCATCTACTCCACTATCACAAACAATAACAGTAGTAGACTTGGAAAATTTAAGTCTTCAAATTCCTTTTCCTGCTATATATATACGAGGGTCTATAATGATCACTTAAAATTACTTGGAGACAACTCCTCAGATAATTTAGGAAAAATAATAGAAGAATGGCCTGATAATAATAGCTTATGCTTTATTAATTCAGGAACAAAAACTCACTATCCCCAAAATGGGAACAACCCGTCTGTACTGGGCTGGACATTAACTCACCCTCAATTAGCTAATAACGTTTTCTCACACAGCAGCTCATCTATTTACAAGCGATCATATCCCATGTTTCATTAATGACTTGGAACCGTCATCTGATAAAAACAAAATATTATAATTAAGAGGATGGAAAGAAAGTAAAACAGATTGGATTCAATTTCAATCTCTTCTTAATCTTTTTCTTACAAATAGTAACTCTGAAAGCATGACTTATGATAATTTAATTTAAAATATTAATTTAGCACTTACTCTGACATCTCAGCCTAAACCTAAATTATTTAAAAAAGGTACCCAATTCTACACTGGTGGAATGAAAAATGCGAAATAGCTAAAAACAACAGAAAAAATTACAAAAAAGTACTTCAAAACACCTTCACAATGAACTGGATTAACCTAAAGAAAAGCATAGCTGAAGCGAAAAGAATTTGTTTTACAATCAAAAGGAACAGTTTGGCAGCAATACGGCTCTGAAATCAATCCACAAAATAAAATTTAAAAAACGTGGCAAATAATTAGAAATATCAAATCTCCTGTACCTAATATACAATTATCTTTGGATGAAAACTGGAAAAAGGAATACATAAACAAATTAATTTCTCCCAATTTACCACAGATCAGTGAATTACCAGAAGAGTTCAATTCATTTACATCTCTTTCTAAACATGCTTTAGCATTTCACACACCTATTACTACTCATGAACTTGTTAATATAATTCAAAAAACAAAAAATACTTTACCTGTGAAGATGGGATAACATATGGTATTATAAAACATCTACCAATTATAGCTATTAGAAAACATTTTAATAGTATCATATCGACAAGTATAGTTCCCTCTACTTGGCCTAATCACACAATTATTCCATTAATTAAACCCAATAAAGATATCAGCAAAGCTGACTCTTATAGACCGATAACTTTGATACCATGTATGCAAACCTTTTTGAAAAAACTATTTCACGTAGATTAGAATAGTACATAGAAGGTGACAAAATATTACCGAAAAACATTATAGGCTTTAGAAAATACTTTTCCACTCAAACTGGTTTAAAAACTATTTCTCTAGCTATTCAAAATGCATTTTTGCATAAAAAATCAGTATGTGCTTGTTTTTTTTATCAAATGCATACAATGAAACTAATATTAACATTTTATTAAAAATTTTACAACAATTGAAAATCCCATATCGAATAATCAAACTATTATGGAATTTGTTAAAATGTAGAAAATTAAAAATTTTATTCAACAATTAGTTTATTGAAGTAATAGAAATCAATAATGGTCTCGCTCAAGTAAGTGTTTTATCGCCTATTCGTTTTACTATTTATCTAATAGAATTAACTGAACTGAATTACCTATCAGGAGGACTAATTATATATGCAGATGACGTAAGTTTCCTATACTATCCTGAAGAACATAATATAGTCAACTTCAGAGTTTTTGAAAATAAGATAAAAAATATAATACAGTCATTTAAAAATCTCAAACTCAATATTTCACAAGCAAAATCCAATATTAATATTTTTACAAAAAAGTAATAATAAATTAAATTTTAAATGCAATAGATTAACTAATCTACTCATCACTAATCAGATAAAATATTTATGAAATTGGTTTACGAATAAACTAAATTGGAATGTACAACTTTCGAATATTAAAAAAAAAAGCAGATCAAATATATAATCTATTTAAAGCGATAGCCACTAATAAATGGGGTAATTCACCTAAAATCATGCTTCTTCAATATAAAACTCTATTTCAAAGTTCACTATACTATATGTTTCCAGCTTGTAATAATTTAACAGATTTACAACTAGAAAAACTGGAAATAGTACAAAGAAAACTATTACGGAAATGTTTGGGATTAATGAATAGTACACCTAATCTCTTTATGTTTTCTGAATCAGGAATATTACCCATTAGATTTCGTAAAGATTACATTCTCATAAAGAATATCCTAAAAGATGAATCAATACTTGATTATAACTCACATTAATACACTCAAGAAATACTAGAAGAATTCCATAGACGAAATATCAATACAAACAATCATAGACAACACTGGTATAACACCTACATGGATTACCGTAATGAAATAGAAGAAATAATCACCACTCGGCATCTCCTTTTTTCTCTTAAATTCACTTCAAATCCACGCATTGACACTTCAATAAAAAATTATAAACACATGAGTATGTGTCGAAACCAAATACATGAACGGGTGTGGTGATATATTGACCAAAACTTAGACATGATGTAAGCAAACGTTTACCAAACAATTTTTCTATCTTCAATGCAGAAATTTATGGAATATATATGGCTCTTAAGTATTGTGCCCAAATAGAAGCCACTAAAATTCTAATACTTTGATACTCGCAAGCATCCATCTTAGCACTTCCCGAAGATGAACAAAAATTATTTAAATAATCTCATTATATAATCAATACATTATACTTGTATGATATCCTGATTAAATCAGGTAAAAAACTACATATTACATGGATACCAGGTCACTCATTTTGTACTCAAAACGCTATAGTTGATATATATGCTCAAAAAGTTGTTAATAATATTGACATACATGATGTAAGAGTGTATTGGGAGGACTTTATAAAGTTAGGGAAAAAATTAAAAACAAATGCATAGAATGGATACAAAACACACATCAATTATCAAATAAAATAAATAGAGCTCATACAGATCTACAATTTAATATTCCGTGGTTTTTCTCTACTAATTTACCCAGACAGGCAATAGTTTTAATAACAAGATTAAGATCAAATTATGTGACTACAAAACAGCATTTGCATAAAATCAAATTAATTAATTCATCTCAATGTGACTGTAATCAAGGACAAACAAATGAAACGACAAATCACATTTTTTTCCAGTGCCCATTATATGAACAACATCGACTTTCATTTTTTAAAAAAAACTTTTTAGATCTCATTACCAACTTCCATTATCAATATACTCTCTTGTACACCAACTTTCCAATAAGATAGATATAAGTAATACCTTTACTTTAAAAAATTCCCCTGGTATTTCCACTTGACAATATTATTAAGAATCTAAAAGAACAATGAGTGTAATATTAAATATTTAATGTATATGTACTAATCATATCTTATACTCATTATAGTTCAAATACCTTTAAGTAAAGATTCAAGGTCACATTCAACTATCTCTATTAGATCTAAAGTACCTAATTAGACAACAATGAAAAGAAGTCTGAAGGTCCATCCGAATCCACCATTAAGCACCCTTGATTATGCCGTTGTACCGTTTGATGCGCCGTTGTTGCTATCCGAATTGAGCGGCGTAGGGCGTAATGAAGGGTGTGTATCGACGGCACATCTTGTGTACACTTGGATGTAACGTATCCACCGTTTGTGCGGCTAGAAGCCATATTTGAAAAAGGAGAAAGTAATGTGTTGATTTGAAGATATTAAATATGTGTGTGTTTTAGTTTTTTTTACGTTAATCAACTTTTCTTAATAGTTCGATAAATTTCCGCTAATAAATGCAATCGTTTGTGGAAACCAGTCGTTATGACTTACGGTGATTTGTGGCCCCCGCTATACATAACTGATTTCAGATCAGTTTCATTACAAAGAATGAACAAATTTTACTTTGAGGGCCCTAAATTTGTAAAATTTACAGGAGAAATGTAATGTTTGCAAAGCGTGTGGAAGAGTTGAAACGCAAAATAATAGTTTCAAAATATGAAATGAGAGTGGAAGAGCGGAAAGTACGTTGGAGTGTTAAAGGCAATGTGCATAGCGTGTAATAAAAATATCTCATATTACATTTCTCTAACCTGTCCTTGCTCTTTCGACACCGTAGTCCGTGATTTTGAAGCATAAATACGCGCCATACAAAGCATTCATATAGTTCCGCATCTGTGGATAAACGAGTGCTTATTTAACGATTTTCATAATACTTTATAAATTTCTGGTTGTCATTAGGTTTTATAGAAGTTTCAGTTTAAATTAGTTGGAAGGGAATGACGTAGAGACCGTACATATGTCTTAATAGCTGGCGGAACCTGGGGTCCCAAAAGTAAAGTTTATCCTAAATAATAGGGATACATTTATCCCTTACACAAGCAACTTAACCTTTATTAATTGCCCATGTGTAACTTCGTACACATGAATTAAAAGAGTGTAATGTTATGTATAGTGCGGACCAGGTAATGTAACATATCACGGAGCTGCTCTATTGTAAACGCTTCAGGGCCCTTGTACTCTTTTAACTTTTTCGTATTTGATGCAATCTAACCCAACCTTGCTTTAACGTAGCGTGTTGAGTCTCAAGCCAGAATATGAAAGACATTAGATTGCATGAAAAAGTTAAGAATATTAGGGTCGTGCAGTGATTATAGTCGAGTACACCCCAAACAAATTGCTTTTGTTATGTGAAGGTTGCATCACGTTCTTGGCGTTGTCGTACCTAATGAGAAACGGTATTATTGGATTTTGTACACGTAGGAAAATCACGTCGATAAATTTACGAATTAATGTAAACCTCATGCCAACAATAGCATGTAGACACATAAGAAAAGGAAAGTACTTGGTTTAGGAGTAAATGGATGATCCGCTCGTTTAGAGCTTGTCAGCTTTTCTTCAGGTTACATTAAATTTGATAACGTTGAAATAAAAAAATCTGACCGAGTACTCTCGGAGTATTAATCCCACTCATGCTTTATTCTCACGGGAACAAATCCACTTTAGGGTAAGCACGCTACAATCAAACTTTTCCTAACCTAGTGTAATCAAGATTAATGAAAACTAGATTAAATTAACCTGTTACTAATATGAGAAATTTAAACAACAAGAAAAGAAACTAAGTCAAAAAGTTCCGGAGTTACGATAAATGGTCCACCATCGTATCAATAAAATTTACATGTACAAGGTCGCAGATGGGATTAAAAAAAAACTTTATTTAATGTTTCGAAAGTAAATTTACCTAACCTTAATACAAGATTGTATCGGACCAGCCGGCTACCATAGTTCTTACCGAAAAAAAGTCCAGAGACAAGCTTAGTACAATTTGTAATAGTAGTCTCACGAGATATTTTAGCGCTATGCTTAGGGATTATCTACACAGAAGCAAGGAAACCCCTAGAGATGTGGCCATGACTTGCTACCTGATTAATTTAAATTTTTAGAGTTTCCAGATATCTGAGTGATAGGTGAGGGAGTCGACCACAGGTGCCCTAGTTTCAAAGTATCATCCCCTTATTTACCAGGTACGACAACAAAGCACGGAAAATCTTCATGCAGGCCATACATATCGATCCCGGACCTACCGAATGCAGATATCTGTTTGAATTGCTGTCCCAGAATATCTACTTTCGCGTCTTTACTTGTTTTCTATGTGCAGGTTTGCATGACGAATTCTCTTTTTTATTATTATTATTTTACCACATTAAGATTTTCAAATCGCAACAACAGAAGTGCCTTGATTTGATATGTCACATAGGGTTCTGCCCTTTCTCACACCCCGATAGAGGGGTCACCCCCTCCAAAATTTTGAGTATAACTTTAAAATTTTTACTGTTAAAATTGGTTCTCAAAAATTCTACTTACAATTCCCCCCCCCCATTTGCCTTTGTAGAATTCCAGTAAGATGCTGCATATTTTCAGATATCATTCTTCGAGGAAATTTATTATTTTCTCACGATCTGCATTTAGTAAACTGTTGCAATATAGTAATAACATTTGTTGATAACTTTCTGTTTAACATTTTACTTTCTTCGGCCTGAGCCAAAGTTGCCAAAAAGCTTTAAATAAATATTCAATTAAATTCAATTCCCATTCCTTCGGAATAAAACCTTCAACATTCATGCAATTCCATTAGGCTTTCAACTGTTATTACAGTAGTGCCATCTACCGTTTGAAATCGGACAACGGGGCTAAACAGGGTACAACGGGACGATGCAAATAGTACACTCGACGGTGCACCATTGGATTCGGTTACACCTAAAGTAAATTACTTAGTTTAAGAAAAAGCACATGAGAATTCATGAATCAAATCAATTATAATAGCGTTCTTAAGTAAATTTACAAATGAACAAACAGTATTGACAAAAAAAAAAAAAAAAAGGGATCTATATGAACAAATAGTAAAATGCCGCAAATTTTGATGTTAGATGAGGCAGAACGTTTCATCTTAAAAATTCAAGATTGTCAGCATAAATAAAATAAGAAATAAGAAAAATAAGCTATCGCAGCAGTCCCTTGCCTCCTTGAACACTTGAATTTAACCAAAGAAAACTTGCAACAGCCTTTACTTTCAGTTATAAAGGGTTGAACTTTTCTGTGAAATCCAACTAATTTCAATTTCAAGTACATCTTGTATTCTACCATAGTTTTTAATTCTGTCGAACAAGCAATTAATATATTTAAAAAAGTATTTGTCTGATTAAGAACTGTCTCCCATTAAATAAGGGTTTTAGTTCATTGGGCGTTGGCTGCTTAAACCACTCTTATACTTGCAACACTGATCAAGCACCGGCAAAAAGTAGACTGTGGTTACGCGGTTGGTGCAAGTGTGATTGTGTGTTGTGAAATTTATTTAATGTGGTGTTAAATATGGGGTCACAAGAGGATGGTAAGTTATGTATAGTTCTTTCTAAACTACGAAGCATTTCTAGTATAATAAGAATTATAATTTATGCCATGGAGGTTGAAATGAGGTGATTATAAATGGTGAATACTTTTCAAGATTTCTTCCCTTAATGCTTGCTTGGTTTCATTTAAAGGATTTTTAAGCGATTATTTTCTTTTCATTATTTACTATTTTCTTCTTTGCGTTTTCAGCGTTTATACTTTTTTTTTTTATTTCCTCGGTTCGTCCGTTCTAAGGAAGTTTGCAATACTTAGGACCTTGTACTTTTCACTCTACTTGATGCAATCAGACCTAACCTGGCCAAATGTAGGATGTTGGGATAAACTTTAAATGTAGTTAGTTAACTTTACACAGCAATACAGATGCTTTTCTCAGAAGAGATGCGTGCACGTGTATGAATTAAGGCATTTATGCTGTATCGCCGGACCACACGAAAATAAGAAAAATACCAAAATGTACTAAATTAACGTTAGATTAGGCTAGGTTAGGTTGAACAGATATGTGTAAAGTTTTCGAATTATAACGTTATCTTAAATTACTGACCATGGGAACGTGGAGGTTGGGCAAAATTAGGTGCGGTGATGTATCTTTACACTTTTTGTTCTCATATATGTCACAGTTCTTTTCGTCGGAGCAGAGAGCAACTTTCTCCATTTCCAAGCCGAGCGAGCAAGAACCTTGACATGTACGCGCCATTTCCACGCCACTAAGTCACAACAAGTGTACTTCTCTGCTAAATAGTTCCTTCCGCATCCACTTATAGTGCCGTTTACATCAAAAACAACCCATAACAACTTCCACTTCAACTATTCCCCACTCTTCATTTTCACTCACTCTTCCTCAGAAACCAAAATAAATTTTCCAATTCACCCGGTAAATTTGATAAAATTGGTCCGGCGATACACCGGCACTTAACCCCGAATTAATGTCGAAAAGCGATATCGAGCGAAGGCGAAATCGGTTAGTTATAATCAGGTTCTTTTATTATTTTTATAATGACATAATGTTTCTGCTTACAACATAGTAACACCTCCACCATGCGGCGGAAGAGTACCAGTGGATATGTCATGATTGAAACGCGTTCCGTGCGTAACTGCTTGTCAACTGTAAAAAGTGCGTGTATGTATAAAATACATGCCCTGACTTTACTAAACCTAACACACTAGCTCAATTTTTAAAGAGTGAACGAAGGCAAAATGTCTATCTCATTGTGACGCCATTAGTATTTCTTCGCGTGCCACTGTATCCGGCTCTGAATCAACTGGAGTTCGTATTTTACTAATTATTATTATAGTGTGGTTTCCGTAACAGGTTTTCTGTTACTACCTGCCGGTTCGTGCATATGGAAGTGCCAGAGATAATTGTTTTCTTAAAGTGAATTGTGTAGAGAGTACAATATTGTTCAATAGCTGGCTCAAGTTTGGAGTAAATAAAGAAAACCTTATCAATAAAACATGAAAATGTTACAAGTACAAGGACCGTAAGTGTTTCCAATGAAGCAGCGGCATATAATTTGTTCACCCAGTGGATTACTGTTCCGGTTAGATAAGAAGTATTTGTTTAGGGGAGCTTCTCTTGGGACTGGGGTAAAAGACAACTCGAAATAATATCATATTTTACTCAGTTACGGCAGCAAATAAGATAAAAGAATGATGCAAACAGTAGATTCCTAACTACAAATATGCCCTGTACTCAAAATGGCGTATACCTCCGATTAAATATACTTAGCGATACTGCAATGGTCAATTACTATCGATAATATACGTTAAAACTAAGGTAGAAATTAGGCGTATAACGAAAGAAAGTAATCAAGCTTGACTTTTCCTAACTTATTCCCGTGAATTGTGGAAAACGTTCATGTATTCTGATTATAACATTTACTACACTTCACTGACAAGGCTTAAAAATTCAGGTTAGATTTCATTTTTGTATACGCGATGAAAACAGTATATCAATATTTTCCACAATTGAAAGTTAGAACCGGCGAACTCCTGAATATTCGTCGTAGACGTGGGTCCTGGCCAAATTGGAAGCACGAAACTTATTTTCCTTGACCAAAATCTGCAACATAACTACAGCAGCAACTCACTCTTCCTCATCTTTGTCTTCATCATAATATTTTAGCGGAGAGAAAAATTCGTAGTAACGTGAGACAAAAAGTGTAAACTCCTCTCAAAAGCAAACACATTTTCTGAAGGTGTTTTGTTCCGTGCTGTATGAAGAAATTAATATGTGTCAGACTTTTACTATTCGTGCGATTAAAAAAAAAAATCTTGCATATTGTTCTCTTCCTTAAATGATTATATGATCTTGGATTCATCTGATATTTCTCGCTGGAATGGATGTTTATTAGTAACTCAAGGTTCTCTTTAAGCTGTTCACTAAGTTTCTCACGCCGTATTAAAGTTCGTTTTTACTACTAACATTGCCTGATTGCATTAAATTTTTATTTGCGACTTTTCCTCCGCCCATATGTAGTTCATGAGAAAAAATAGTATCACCATAGAAATACTGCTGCCCGGGAGACACAACAGTAGTTCAGTAACCATTGTTCTTGTTGGGGAATGTTATTGTCTTTTAATTGGCTGCCGGTAGTTGTCAGGTGTTTTTTTTTCTCTCTATGGAATTGAGTTTTGTTGGCAAAATATTTGTTGTGGTGGATTGAGGCACTATTATTATTTTACAGTTAATAGAATCTGAGACGAAAACAGCCGAGGTCTCATGTCTTATTTCGGGGATTGTTCCCAAAAATCGCCTCCTTACTATAGAGATTCCATAATAGGGATGGCCAAACGGATCCGGTTTCGAATATCCGGATCTCTTATATCTGGGGTATGGACACATCATCGTAGTCTTTCCTAATCATTATTTTGAGCAGTTTTTTTTGGTTACCAAACGATAAGACTTCTTTCGTTTTTTGCTCTTCATTTTGGAATGTTAAGAGGGGAGAGCAGGGTCATAGAAAGAGAGAAGGAATTGCTGAGTTGAACATGGTTTGCAGGACTAGTGCTTTTGAAATCAGTCATAATATTCGGTCACCATTACATATATTGGAGTTGCAAAAGGAAAACAAGCAGTCGACAGCACCTTCTTGTCTCTTCTAATCTCACCCTTCCCACCAACCAACACCTGTTCCTACTCTTCGCTCTGTGGCATGGTTATTCACTACGCAATAAACATTGCGTTTTTAGTAAAAGAAAAACATGTTCTCCCCCATTTTTAAGCGTGCAGGGATGTGAAAAAAGTACGAACCTCCTTTCGCAGATTCATTTGCTGTGAGAAATAATCCATGTGTTTTGGAAAAAAATAAAGGACGTTAATGTTCTTATCAACTAACTTTGGTCAAGAAAACTATAACAACGTTAATGTTGCTTGGGCTTCCTCTTGAAGCCCGAGTTTTCAGACTCCACCCACTCGGCCACGGAAGAGGGATTAGCAAAAAGAGAAACCAGATCCCAAGATCTCACCAAAGTAACCTCTCTTCTACAACTGCTTAATACGCGACCTATTGGTGGAGTGGGAGAAGTGCTAGAGAACTCAGTGATACACTTCAGTTTCGCACACACAAGTGCATTGATCGGTGACCTTGATTTCTGTTGCTTGAAAAAGGCAGTCGAGGCAATGAAATTATTTTCAATAGATTTATTATAAAACAAAAAGTGGTTGTGAGTAATACAGAATATACAAGTGCAGAGAGAGAGAGAGAGAGAAAAAAAAATATGACTTGCATCGCAAGATAATGGTAAGCTTACAGCGGGTAGCTTCTTGCTCCCAAAACTAAATATATATACTTCATCGAATGGATAGTCCAACTGACTCCCTCCACGATATCTAATCAACGGGCAGCCGCACGTGCTCCCATAACTCTTTTCACTTTCCTCGGTTTCACAAATTACATTTACAACCCACACGGAAAGAAAACGAATGTACACAAATAGAACATACCCAATACACACACTTACACACTATAAATACTATATTCTAACATAGGTACATACAAATACCTGGGACTCGATTTGTGGCCTGCCGTGTGAGTTTCCTGACTGAGATTCCCTCTTTCTCACACAGACGACTAGGAAAATGGAGGAGCGGGAAAACTATCCAGTGAATCCACAAATAAGCAATATCAGCTTTCCGACTTCCTTCACTTCCAGTATGGAATTCCTCAAAACACCATGTACAGCTCACTCGTCGATCCCATAACGTACGGTATTTAAGTTACATAACATGTGCATCACACACCTACGATAGCGACGAACTGAAGCTTGGGCTTCAGCCGTCGTGTCTCGAACCCATGGATGAGTCTGATTGGCTCAACCACCAGTCCAATCAGGACAATGCATTCAAAAATACACCAATTCAAATTCACAACACTAAATCATAAATCAAAATAACACCAATTTATGTAACAAAAAAAAAAAAAAAAAAAAACTACATACTAAAAACAAGTAGAAAAAAACACCAAATCCAAATTCATACCATTACACAACCAACTACACAACTATCTGTAAAATATTTTTCGAGTTTCGAATACATTTAATTAAATTGGCTTTAATTATGACCTTTTGTCATTTTCGGTTCTGGCCGGGATGAGGTAGGGAGAGGAAGGTATTGGCCAGGGTCTTCCATAATTTACCATCCCGGCATCGCAGTTTAAGATGCATCGTAGTAACCAAATCCGAATACTGGGTTTTTAAATCTGCAACCAAAATCACACGAATCCATTGAACCGGATATCCGAATCTGGCCATCCATAGTTGTGTGTTGCTGAATAGGGCTTTTTATATAGGAAAATCTAAATCTCTCCCTGTGTATTTAGATTACAAGGCAAGGAACGCGATTGCTAGCAGATTTGATATGGCCCAGAGATGACTTTATTTCTACACAACCAATTCTTGCACAGCATTCCAATCAATTTCTTTCGACACTGTCTAATTTGAACACGCTTCTCCCACCCAAATATTACAAATACTCTACATTTTTTTGTATATAATTTGAAATTAAATGTGTCATCGCAATAAGTAAATAGATCTACATCCTTAGGGAATTAAGTTTGAAACAACATGAGTAACATGCGAATTTTGTAGAAAATTTAGCTTTGTCAGTGCAGATAAATAAATAAAAGATCGCAACTCTAAAAATCTACACAAGGCTGTAGTCAGGGAGGGCTCACTCCTCTTTCTAGTATGTGAAGTAAAATATCATGGCTCATGCACTCCTAGATTTTTCGCGACCCTCCTACAGTTTGTGGCTTGCAACCAGGGTTTGAAAACCGGATATTAAAAAAAAAAAAAGCCCGCCTGAGTCCAGTCGGATTTTATTGGACTTTTTCCGGTTTTAGAAATAAAATGTAAATGCAAGTACATGTAAATCTGTGTACAGACCTCAGTAGCTCTGTCGCTAACTGTGTCACTACTGTGGAATCGGGAGGCTTGGAGCGGACCTGTTCTGTACATCATGGTGTGTGAACTAGCTAGATCCACGGCGTGGTTCGGAGCCTGATATAATTATAGATCCCGGCATTCCGCCATTCACAGGTGAAAATTAGGAAGAACCCCATTCGCGATGGTCTCACTGATCCGCCTGAAGAGCGTGTTTTTTTTTTTTTTTATGAATGCCTTTATAAATGTTACATTGGCTCATACAGAGTGGATGATGACGGGAGAATTGGTGGAATGAGGACAGTGGGAGGAAACGGGAGAACCCCGAAGATCCATACACACGGTGTTTGTTCACCCCGAACCAAGGACACCACGCTCTACCACTGAGCCACCGCGGCTCGAGCAGGGTCTGAATTGCTGATCTACCTTGGTCGTCCGAAACACCAACCATCAGACAGACCACAGCAGACTGAGATGATCCAGGTGGTAACGTCGCGGATTTCGAGTTGGCAATAGGTAGGCACGTGGGCTCTGAACTCCATGGACAACTATTCTGACTGCGGTTTTGGACCAGGGTTTCCCCTCAGTTTCACCAGGCGAATGCTGGAATGAAGAAAGTGAACCTTTACAAAAGCCCTGACTAAACTCGAATACTTGCTTGTATTTCAATATCACAAAGGTAAAGTGTTGTATATTTTAGATAGCAGTATTATTCTAGAGTTATGATGACAGTTGTAATTGTATTCTAACAATTTAAGGTGCAGTGGTTTTCATTAAATAATCATTTTAGAAACAAACAATAATGAAAAACCCAGTGGGTTTTAAAGCGAGTTTTATTGGGCTGAGCCCACCTTGGCAAACCTTGCTTGCAACGCACCTATAACTATATAGAATTGTTTAGCACAATGTGGAAACATAGCTCTTTCTTTACCCATGAAACACCGCATGGATGTGGCTACAAGTTTCTCTCAGGTACGGTATTGTTTACATTAGAAATGGCCGCATTTTCCATAAAACGGAAAACAGAAAATTTTCCTAAAATAACGGAAAGCAATTTTTCGGGAAATGGCCTTCCCAATTTTACATACATACTAAAATTAGGAAGGACAGTACTCGGAAAATTTTGAAACAGGGTATCCGGTAGCGAACCCGCTTAATGCCCGCTCTATTCGAGTACTCTGTTCTACGGTTATTACTGGCGAGAGAGCTTTACACTTGATCTTAGACAAAGTGTTTCATTTTTCATCCCTGAGAAGAAAGATCAAGTACTGTTTTTCAGACTGCTGCTAATGCACAGATAATGGGGACATTAATTGTTTAACTCCCTAACAAATTAAGTTGTAAATGTTAGATGAATTCAGTAACTTAGGTGTTTTGTGACGGTAAAAGTCAGGAGGGTTAGTCAGTGAGTGATAAAGTATGGAAAGTCAGATCAAAAATTATTTCTTTTAGATTAAAGATAGTCTTGGGAGTTTTGATGTAAAAGTAGTCGTTGAACCCGTTATTCGCTCTCGGGACATACAATTTAAACATGGGGAGAATATTTGTATGAAAATACAATTTTTTAAAGAAATCAAAGGTTACGGCAGGCAGGGACATAATTTAGTTTAAGGTGGGAAAGAATGTCGGTTTTTGCACGTAAAATCATTTTCTGTGGTTTTCGATAGGGCTTAATATAACCGTAAATGATAAGAAAAGTGGATTTAATCGATCTTTGAAATTGGAAATATATAATTGCATTTTTATTATAAAAGATAGGTAAACAACTAACCTCTACAGGTATAGAACTGCCTCGCGAGGAGTCTTCTCCATAGATGAATGCATATGCTTTTAAGCAACGATTAACTCAGAACCCAAAGGTTCCTCTAATACTACTAAGGTATTATCCTATGTTCAATCTTAATTTTTAACGAATTCATTTTCTATTTAGTCGGAGTCGGTATGTTTTTGACGACTCCTACTCCAGCAAGGTAATAATTGCTTCCGACTCCACAGATCGACTTTTAACTGAGAAACTACGAAGGTGGTTGAGGTGTCGTTCGAGAGGTCTCGGGGGACTAGTTCAAACTCGCATAGATAACTCAGATCGGATGAGCAGGTTCCGAGATACGGAAATGTTCCATTTATTATTATGTACATACTAATTCCATACAAGGTCTCAATGTTATTTATATAGTTATGGCAAGGGCATTAGATATTGATGATAAGAAAATACTGTTAAGGTGTGTAAAGCCAAGATCTCCAACAAAAGATAGCAGCACTATCTCCGTATATGTGTAATGTATTTTTATCATTGCACGTAATTCAATTCTGCTCCTACCAATTCAAGCCTACAGAGTGCAAACTTTCAAGGAAGAAAGTTCATAACCAATTCAAGAGTTCTATCTGTGCCAATTTTTTTATTATTTTCTTTCTTGTTCATTGTTATAGGTTTGGATATCCATAACAACAATGAAGCGATTTCAACAGTGAACAAGAAAGAAAATAAAAATAAAAAAAATTGGCACGGCTAGAACTCTCGTTATGAACTTTCTTCCCTGAAAATTTGAACTCTGTAGGCTTAAATTTGTAGGAGCAGCATTAAAATTTCGTGGAACGATAAAAATACATTAACATTAGATATATATGGAGATAGTGCTGCCATCTTTTGTTGAGGATCTTTGCTTTACATTAACCTTAAGTAAATTAAGTAAGGTAAAACTTTCTCCAACATATTTAAAATGGTTTAGGAGTTAACCCAACGAACAGAGTCAAACTAGGTAATTGTATACCTGTTACAAATTGTGTACCTCAATGTTCTCTATTAGGACTCGTGTTATTTAACATTTTCGTGAATGATATTGTAAGTCATTAAAGACTACCATACTTCTATACGCAGATGTACAGGGTGTTGCAAGATAACACCGAGAAAAACACTTAATAAAGAAAAAAAATAGACCATCGAGGGTGCACAAATGGTACGTGTCGGCTCTATAGGCCGCCGAAAGCGTGGGAAAATGAACTTGAAAGATTCGTATGTTCAATATCATTAACAGTAGAATTGAGGCGGCATGGTACCCTCAAAGACATGAGACCTGTTCTTTCCAAAAGTACATATTCCAAAACTGAGCAAGGGATGCGCTAGCTATTCCTCTAAGGAAGTAGGGGATTTCCAGACATTCTTCGGAGTAAATAGCGGGACATTTTGAAACACCCTGTGGATGGTTTAACCTGAAATTTTAAAAATGATAGCAACGCATTTTGAATTTCTTTTTTAACAAAATAATTAGCATTTCAAATAATAATAATAATAATAAGTAGTAGTAGTTGTTATCCTTGATTTTACATACTGTGTTACAAACACATGAGGAAATCATGGGTGGGAGACATTATTCAGAACTGATAAAAATGTTAGTATTAGAAGTAACAACTGTGCATAATCATAGCCTGTGTACCTTCATATGAAGGAGAACTAAACAAGGCAAGAAGTGAGGATTTGAGTTTCTGAAATCATGTTTAAACTTTTTTTATACAGAATAAACCTAAAATAGCAGCCAAGTGTTTGTTAATTACGCTTCGTATCTCAGTTTAATAAAAAGTAATACAACTCTACTGCTCATTAAGTATAATAAAATTTAACCAGCTCAGGAAGGCTCCGAAAGGGCAAATAGTAACGTTATAGTGTTAATTTGCACATTGTTCGGAAGGGAAGGTGAAGAAGATAGTGAAAATCCGAAAAGAAAATAATTCTACGTAGGAAATGTCAGTAAGTACATTAACGTTCCAAAAACTATTTATGTAAACAAATCGACCTGCTAAATGGAGATCGCTCTACGTAAATCTGAAGTCAGTTTCTCTCCTTGCTTCCGTTTAGGCGTTAGCCTGTTTTTGAAGCTGATTACAGAGTGATGCAGATGTTTCATATCACGAAGTTATAGTAAAATTTTGAGAAGTGATTGAGGAGATCTTGGGAGTGTGTGGAAAATACCTCGTTGAGATTTTGATAGATCTCAAGCTCGCATAGGTTCTTGTTAGTTTGTAAACAAATCGTCCGTATCGTTAATTGATTGTAAGTTTTTTACTGATAACAACTCGTGTGTGTGTGTTTATAATTTAAGCATTTCCTAATTACAAATAAAATTTTCAATTCCAGATCGAGGTAAAAGAGAAAGTGAAGATTTATGGACTCCGTACAAAGAATTACAAGATGTCGTGGAAGCAATTGTTACACGGTCTGGAAACAACCTGAGAGACCTGCAAAATCTCCTTTCTAGACACAAGCAAAATTACATCACGCTTCTTAAGAATTCGGTAAGTATTCCGAAAGGTCATAATTTGGTCATTTTAATGGCAAACAAAATTGTATATCATACAAAACCACACTTCCATACAATAAATTCATTGTTGGCCTGACGAAGCTCTTTGGAGGAGAGCGAAAAGTACGGAGCAGGACCATTGGCCGCGAAACCGTTTATCTAAATAGGTTATAATGTATTTCGTAACTAGGGCCCGGATATTTTATCATGAGAAAAGGCACTAGAAATTTCGAATAAGGACAAAAATGCAACTGAACTTGTAAAACTTCCACAAATAATTTGGCAAATCTTGAACACAGTAAAGTTTCAGGACATCACGCAGAACTTGTCTACGGTTGAAAAGAAATGGAAAAGGAACTATTTGTAGAAAGTTATTTCAGAAAAGAATATACATTTATAAGCATTATGGATTGAAATAGGCAGAAGAGGCAAGATAAAATTTGCTGTAGGCATCCTATGACACTCCAAAATAAATTTCTGTTAAGTTATTTTTATAATATCTCCAACGTAAAGGAATAGACATTTTGCATATTTGTAACTTCATTGCTATTCATAACATTACATTACTGCTCATTATTACGTATTTACAACAGAGATATAAGAAAGGAATCAGCAGTGAAACAAGAACTAAACAGTAAAATCTAGTATTGAATATTTAATAATTTATTTTGTCTTATGTTATTTTCACTATTATATTATCATTCCATGACTGAATTATGGGCCAAACCCCGCAAGTATTCTATAATGCCAACAGTTTCAAGATTTGTTACAACACGACTAATTCTTTCATCCGCGAATTCTTGTGCCGTTTCTATTCATTCGTTTTGCAGTAAATTAAGAACATAATAATAATAAGGAACGATTTTCCTTTCTTTCCAAAATATGCCTTGTATTTCAGGGTTATTTCTCTAGTTCGTAAAATATTCGCACCCACTAACTCTTGAACGTATTAAATTTTGTGGACTACTGTCACTAATATTTCAAACTAAGGCATTATGCAGAAAACTTCACAATATTTCTGTTTATTTCCATTTACTAACTGAACAAGGTTGTTATTTTAATTTCCCAAGATCCACTGCTAATAGCGTAACTCTCAGAGAGCTATTTGTACAGGAAACCAAACTATTTAATAGTGAATAAATTATACAACATATTCATCTAAATAATTATTGTCTAACCAATCATCGACAGGTAACAGTTCTGCTAGTAAAACAGCAACTAGGGCATCAAATGCTTCATTGAATGCATTTATGGGAACAGATGCTAAGGAAATTATCATCCTGCCTTTGAGTGCAAATTCTGGGTCTGATCTGTACCTGCAGATCAGGGATTCTAGCTTCTTTTTCATGTTCCTTGTCAGGTGAAGAGGCAGCGAAACAACGGAACGTCAGGAAATATTGCTACTTCAAAATCCAGAGAGATTGATTCTGGTTCAAGAGTAGACCATTTTGTATGCACGTCGTTGTTTATTTGGGAGCATACAATACAATGTCGGCATAACATAGCCATTACGTTCTCCCACTAGAACAAAAATTTGAGAAAATAGTTCCTTTTCTATTTCTTTTCAACCGGTACAGACAAGTTCTGCGTGATGTGCAGAAACTGCTGCTGTGTTCAAGGTGTTAGTCCAATTTTTGCCAAATTATTTGTGGAATTTTTACAAGTTCAGTTGCATTTTTTTACCTTATTCGAAATTTCTAGTGCCTATTTTCATGTATTTAGTGCTTAAACATCTGGGCTCTAGTTATGAAATACATTATAACTCATTTAGGTAGGTTAACCTATTTAGATAAACGGTTTTGCACCCAAACGGTGCAACGTAGACTGTTACCATTTCTTCAGTACTTCAGGGTACTTTTTATGGAATATAGAAGAGTTGGAAAGGTTTTTAGCTGTGTCGAACCTGCACATCTACAAGGTGTGCCCCAAGTTCTCTCCAGCGTAGGGATCGGGCGTGCTACTACCTTGTAGTGGGACTACCAAGCAGGTGAAATTCTTCATATGTATGAAATAAAACTAGGAGGAAGGGAAAAGCATCAATTTATTATAAGGAGTTCTTACTCCAACAACTGCCAAATCAGTATGATTAATATATTAACATGATCCAATGCTATAAACCTTTGTTCAGTATATACAGCATTTGACATACAATTTGAACGTGATTAAACACATTAAATTGTTGGTAACTTCGTAATTATTCATTAGAACTAAGTAAAATGTTGTTTATAACATAAATATAAATAGTAAGTTGTTTTAAATAAAAAAAATGCAATGGAAATTAAAATTATAATAAATACTTCCTCACTTCGATTATAGCGTAACAATAGTACTGCCATCTAGTGAGCATAAAATCGTTATTTTGGAATATGTCTGTATTAAATTAGATTTGCATAGTAATTAATTTTTTAAATATTTTTACAGTTAAATAGAACTTCATTTTGTCTGGAAAAATCCATAAATAATTAATTAATAAAATAACTCATAAATGCATTGGAAATAAACCGCCACAACGGCCGCGCCCAAACGTCATGGACCCGAAAAGTACTTTGTGAGAAGTTATTTTTCGTTACTAAAGGACGAAAAGATTGTTGATTTAAAATGTACTTTGTGTTGTCTTACGTGTGTACCCTAATGTGGGTCCATGACGTTTGGGCGCAAAACTTTTTATCGAAATATGGTTAGCTACTACATACGTTGTAATGTATTTCAAAACTAGAACCCGGATGTTTAGGCACTAGAAATTTCGAATAAGGTCGAAAAATGCAAGTGAACTTGTAAAACTTCCACAAATAATTTGGAAGTTATGACAAATTTTACTTCTGTTAAATCTTACATTTTATAAACAATTAGCAGCTTTTACTGGAACTCACAATTTATTAATGGAATTCGTTTATGATAATCAAGGTAACTATAATGGATCTCTTTTTATAAACTATCAGACATTAAGTACATGGGTCATTCAACCGAAAATCACCCGATGGTGGTTGCACGACCATTTTTGGAAATTCTATAATTTGCACACATGTTGGTACATGTTTCATAAACACAATGGTATGATTAGAAATATCGGATTCCATTCCGTATGGCAACGGCGGCCATATTTCCAACATGGCGTGTGGCAAATCAGGATGCACGCGAAATGCAATATCTCAGAAATGAAAGATTCTACAGATATGAGACAAACACCATTGGAAGGGTAAAGAAGTGATCTTTAATGAAGTACTAGGGACTTTTTATCATCTCAATTCTAAGTACCTGAAATAATGCCACAAAGTCATGAGTGAGCATCAGCCAAATTACAGTTTTTAAGCACTGAAACTTCTGAGAAGTTGAACCAAAAATATATGAACTTTGTATTTATCTCCCCACAATGTAAAGTTAGACGAAATAGGAGATCGTAGAAATGAATAATGATGATTTTATAAGGCATCAAATATGGCCACATACGGAATTTTGCCAATGTTTGCACTTGAATATCTCTGCTGGGGGAAGTGCGAAAATTCTGAAAGTTGGCAGGTATACAAACTGTAACGTTACAAAGTTACGTAGAAAATGATGTCAAACAGAGCGCATATATTTTGTGCACGTACAATACAATAACACACGTGAAAATGGAATGAAATATGATAATAACAGTAAAATACCATGCTACACAGAAAGCACGAACAAAAACAAGTGACAAGCACGTGCGATAGTCTTAAGGACGTGCACGTCACTGCAAGCTTGAACACGCCTACTACTAAACCAGCTCTTAGCAACAACATAGTTCAGTCCTGTGCTCTGTAACGAACAGTTGTGTGTTGGATATTGGGTCTAACAAACAGATCCATCTTAACAACCATTGTTTTGAGTTCGAGTGAATTCATTAAAAGTATTATACAGAAATTGTTAGCCCTCAAACACCATCACTGTATATCAACAGCTCAGTCTGTATATTTAAAGTAATGTAAAGTCAACCTCTGTGATACTGATTGCATAGTATTGGGTGATTTTGCCGAAAATTACACTTCGTAATTCAAGATGAGATACAGAGTTACCATTGGGTAAATTCTCAAGCCTCTTTACGTCCTCTTGCGTATTATTATATGTTACATGGTACATTATTCAGTCACAGTGTGTGTATTATAAGTGATCATTTACAACACGACACTATTGCAGTGTAGATTGTAATGAACCGCGTGCCTGAGAGCACGTGCCACACATTCAAGATAAATAGTAAAATGTGTACGACTCTGTGTAAAATAATGTGTGTACTACAAGTATCGTAAGCAAACAGTAAAGTGACTCAAGCCATCGTAGAAGCAGACGACGACAACAGTTCAAGCAACATCCGTAGATGGAGTTGGTGTCGCAGCTAGATGGAGCCAGCACAGCTGAAGGAGGGACTTAGATGACCACTACCAAAAAGACCTATAAATATCAAAACACCTAGGCTACCAGTATCAATCATTGTCCGGGTGGTCACCTCTCTCCAAACTTCCTGCTCTCGACTCGCATTGGAGACGGAGCAATCCTTCATATTCAATTTGCAACGGAACTGGTGTGTCCCCCTAAACACAAACCCGTTCTCGACTCGCAACGGAGACGGAACACTTCCTTGGCACTCAGCTCGCAACGGAACTGGTGTCATTCCTTTCTGCACTTAGTTTACGGCTGAGGATTGATCACCAAAGAAGAAGAAGGCCAGAGTTTATATAAACTCGCTATAGTCTCGGGTTCGGGACACTCATTTTATTAACTTGTATAGTATTTCACATAATTTTATGGTAAACTGGTTCTGGGAGAAAACACAATTCCGTGTACCCATTTGTTCTACCTACAATAATAATACAACGTCCCAAAGGAAATAATACGGTAACCATAAGAACATTACAATATGTATACATTTCAGATGCAACTCATAAACCATCTGAAGAAGGTTTTGCCTTGAGGCAAAAAATGTATTTTATATCAGAGCTGTCTAGTACAAAAACAAAAGGAATCTACTGAACGTCATCATGAATCTTTCTTTGGTGTCTCTGCTGAGTAGAATTTTTTTTGCGTCTGCTCACAGCAAAAGCTCGTGCGACGGTGTAGGTGGTACAACCAAACGAGAAGTGTCAAGATCTAGTCTCCAAAGAGGATACACAAAGATCCTGACCGTTCAAAATTTGTATGACTTTTGTGAAAAAACATCGCAGGAATTAAATGCTCCTATCCTTGAGCAACGGTTCTTTCAGGTTACATTCTCCAGGTACATACCCTTGGTCACTTCCTAGTTCCGTATTATCTAAATCTACACAAATATCGCTTTATAGCACGTTGGACAAAGTGACTTCTCAGGGATAAGTTCCACCGGTTAGTTTTTCTTCTTTTTCAGATAATCACACGTTATTTCCACACAGCTTTTTTGCCTCCTTTCTTTCGACTTTTGTGTTATTGAAGAGGATCGCAACACACTTGTCCAAAAAAGATTGATATTTGACAAAAAACTTCTTTTCGTCATACGTACAAACAGTTTGGATCTCTTTTTTTCTATTCTTAATTGTAAAAGTTGTTGATTAGCCTCAATTAATTCACATATTGGAGTTAAACGTCTACTCACTTTCCCGTATTTATTCTTATGACAGTCGTCTTGAACACAGTGTCCGACAGAGCACTCTATTTTCAACTAAGAGACCCAATATCCAACACACAACTGTTCGTTACAGAGCACAGGGCTGAACTGAGTTGTTGCTAAGAGCTGATTTCAGTGGTAGGCATGTTTAAACATCCTTGAAAGTGCTGCTTCATACAAGTGCATGCAATATGGTGTCATGTTCAGACTTGCAATGACGTGCACGTTCTTAAGACTATCACACGTGCTTGTTACGACTTGTTTTTGTTCGTGCTTTGCTTGTAGCATGATATTTTACTGTTATTGACATATTTCGTTCCATTTTCACGTGTGTTATTGTCGGAGCAAGACGTTTGGGCGCAAAGTCGTATATCTAAATAGGTTAATCTACTTAAATGGGTTATAGTGTATTTCATAACTAGAACCCGGATGTTTACGCACTAAAAGCCTTGAAAATAAGCATTAATATCACAAAATCTCTGTCATAAAAAAATAACTGCACAACTTAAAGTTAAAAAAATTCAGAAAGGTCATCTTCAAAAACTCTAAATTTTCGTTACTTTATAGTATGTCCTATGGTAAACAGTCACTGAAAGTCTCAGTTGCAAAAATGCTTGGTTTAGTTCTAGTAAATTTTTGTATAATGCAGAAAAAAAAAACTTATAATATCTCTATTTTGGGGTGTCACAGGCTGCCTACAGTAAATTTTATGTGGCCCATTCTTCCTATTTCAATGTATAGTTAGTGCCTATTTTTATGAAATCTGAAATAACTTTCTATTAATACAATAGAGTCTCAACTATCCGGCCTAATGGGCAGATCGAATAACAAAATAGCATTCAATAAATACTTCCTGAGCCACCCATAGCATTAAAAACACCATTTTTATTCCAAAACCAGCTCTTTTTCATTTTTTCTAACCTCTTGGTACAGGCCAGTACTTAATTAACATTTCTTTTGTTTTGCACCATGCGTTTTAATAATTTATTATAGAAAAAGAAAGTGCAAAAATGAAAATTGTACAGTATTGTACACATTTTAAGATAAATTTTATAATGTCTGACTCAAAAAGTCAAGTATACAGTGCAGTATGTAATATAGTACGGTATTACATACTGTACTATGTTCAAGATGTTATTTTTAGTTTTTGCAAAATTATTTGTGGAAGTTTCTCAAAGTTTCCAGTATAAAGCAATGCACATCACACAGGATGCGAGTGACTTCACAACTGTCAGACCAGAATTGTTAATTCTACTTCCATTACTTGATACGGATTACGGTCTGATCAGTACACACAATTATGTCCATTGATCTTGCCATTTAATTTGAAGAGTTTTAGAGCAGCTTCGTTGCGAATCGTGTATCGATCATAGTCTTCTGAACAGCGATTAGGATCGACCTTATGTGGTGCTGGTCTGTGTGGTTTCATTTATAATATTTCATCATTCTTCTTACACTTCTATCGGAAATGTTTAATTCGTTGGACTCACATCTGACCGATTTTATAGGCGACTTGATAAATGTCTGTGTAACCTAGTGTAGATTTTGCTCCGTAGTCACCGACTGTGGAGTTTTCGAGTTACTTAAAAAGTCTCTACGGAATTTCCGAGCCATTCTGGTCTGGTTTTACTAGTTCCAATTCAAGATTGCAATACTTTGCATATTCAATTTGTATTCGAATTCATAGATTAAGTTCTTAAATAAAGTGGTACCGTAATTTCGAAGAAAATAGCGTTACTTTTATTTGTTCCATAGAAGAACATGTTGAATAAAGTTATTGTGTAATTTCAATTTCTTTTCAGCCGAAAAATGCAAAACACAGAGAAGAGCTTCAAAAGGGCGTTACAGAAGGCATTAATATTCCAGGCATTGGTCATCAAATCATTTCAAAGGAACTTGTCAACGAAGCTATTATTATTTCAGATATGTACAATCTAAATGAGTTCATGGCGTTAGACCTTCTCTGCACAGGTATGCGATTTTAAATCGAACATTATTTTTGCTGTTTAGAATCAATAATGAAATGTATATTGTAGGTTTATTTATTTTCTATAAGTTGTAAGCATATGGAGAATCTTTGATGAGAACTGGATATTTTTATAATATTAACACGTTAGAAATGAAGTCATAAACTTGTAGAATTGCTCAACCGAAGATATTGTTTGTATTGGGGTTACTGTATATTTTTATTAAGCCTTGGTGTTGTTAACCATATTTAAGAATTTATTCAAGAATGAGGCTTTTGTCAGATTTCCTGCACTCCCGTTACAATCCCCTGAGTTCATTTATGTACCTCCTTCCTTGATGAGAAAGTAATTTTGCACGAACATCCTGAAATTGGAACCCGGTCTGCTTCTCGCTCGGGCAAATTTCTATTCCTGCGTTGGTAACGAACAGCTTTCTAGTTCAGTAAGTGTACTTGTAACTTTGTACACGTTGAACATGCATTGTAAGTGTTAATTGTGCAAAGCAGCTTATAAATTAAATTTACTTAATTTGATACTCTCTGAAAATCATAGAAGTTTGCTATAATTTTCTACTTGTCGAACGGTTAAAATTTGTGATTTTGTTGAATACTCGTCAGGCGGTGCGTGTTCGTTTCCTCCTCACACCCATCATCCTAACAGATTTTCCACGGTCTTTCGGTTTTCCTCAGTCTCAACAGGCGAGTGCCGAGATAGTAACTAGATTGTAGGCCCTCGCCGCTGCCTTTCCCATTCTTTCTCTTGAAATGGTGATCACCGAGGGACGTCATCTCGTCGACATGTGACGCCTTGCCCACAAATATGAAGCCAATCATAGAAATTAAGTTTTAAAAAATATTTTCATTGAATTCATAAATATGCAAGAATAAGACGTATCCAAATGACCAGGTCACGAGCTCATTAATTTGGTAGGGATTGAGAAGTGTAATTTTGAGTCGGTGAGCCATTTTTAACATACTTCAAGATAAAACGAGAATGGGAAAAAGTCAGGAAAGGCTTAGATTATATTTTCGTTGACTAATCTTAAGATACATAGAAGAGCAACAAGGCTTTATTGTTCATCGTCTTATGATTTTAGTTTAACTTAGAAATAAGAATTAGTTTCCCTACGAGTCATTCCATTTCAAATCAACAAGTTGAGGTGTAAAATAGCAGTATGACCATTTCGGGTCGCATTTAAAGTAGACATTCCTCTTGGTAAAATTGGAGCCTTTCAAACTAGAAAAAAAAAAAAAAAAAGATTGCAATTTCTTTTAAACAGACACCTTCTGTGTGAGATAAATGTGGAAAAATGAATAAAAAGTTAGCTCGTTATCCTAGTTGGAAATCGAACCCAGTCTTCCAATGCCGGTTAGATGCTTTATCAATTAACATGCAATCGACACGACCAGTTTCTATGCATATGAAACTGTGAACGCAAAATTTCCACGAGAAGTGGAATCTAGGATGGCCATTATTTTTTTCTGTGCATTTTTCAGCTTAGATTAAAGTCATTTGTCGCATAAAAATGTGTTCATTGTTTCTAATCAACGCTTTGGAATCAACGAGCTAAAGTACGGGGTTTAGATCTTAGTTTTATTCGTGGGAATGTCCTCTCAGTGTTCTTTGTAATTTAGGAATAGTGATTATGCGAGATCGCATCTTTCTGACAAAGAAAAGCACAAAGTTTTGTCATATTCAGTTTGTTTTTGCCATCTTCTTTAAATGCACAGCCATGCTTGCTTGAATGATAGTTTACTGTATACTGTGCTCACTATTATCTGCAAATTTCTCTTTATATCTTAAAGTTAGCACTATGTTCTACAGTGACAAAGCCCAACGAAGTAATAAAATTGATAATTTTCGTTGTCCGTAATTTTCATCTATGCGAGATGGTATCAAGCAGAAGAATGCTAGTAGATTGAGCGTAGTAAATATCGTCTTGTGACTCGTATTCTTTTCAGTCATGTGAATTAATATAAATTAAACATATATACAAACACATTTCTCCAGCCTTTATTGTTTTCGAAATTAGACGCAACTTTTGCCCCAAAGGTTAGTTTATGAGTAGGTTTTTTTTTTTTTAAATTCCGCGAATTGATGAAAAATTTAAACACACAAGAAATCACGTAGGGTAAATAGATGGTTGTTAACATTTTGTGAAAATGTGCTTTTTAACTCGCGAAATTTAGGCATTTTGCTTCCATCTACGAATTCTGAGCTCTACTCAAATACTTAAATCATTTTTATTTATTTATTCACGAAAATAATTCCAAAATAATCGAAAAAATATATAATTCGTCTTCAAAAATCTATAATCTGACACGCGTAGCTCGGATAATATTAGAATGTAATACATTGAATCCTCCATAGGTGGCAGGATATTTGCCAACACGGTTTGCCATCTAGTGCGAATCCGATTTCCAATACAGACTGTGAGAGATTTTTTCCCCAAAGTTTTCCTTGTGCTGACCAACAATTGAACAAATCTGACCGTGACAAATTGAAGTAGTTTTCATCATATGCCTCTAAAAATTCGACTGAATGGTTAAGAAATAAATTTCTTCATAGCTGTACATGTGGAATGTTTATTAAAATGTTGATGCTTGTATTTGCAAATGTGGAAGAAGTATGTGAAAATGAGGAATAAATAAATATACAATTAGCAATACTAGTAAATACTTGTTACTTCAATATGAATTCATTGTATCTAGGTGTTTAGCAGCATGCGTTAGTGCAAGGTTTATGTCTAAAGTTTTATAACGCCATTGAAAACAATTATCTTTTTTAACTACTCAAGAAGTTTTACCGTGTACTCAACGAGTTTTAAACATTTTCACTCAAATTTAAATAACTTTATTAAAAGAATTCTCGTGTCCCTATTTATGAGTCGTAACTGGGGGATTGAGATTCCCAGATAAGCCTAAAGAAATTTTACTTGAAAATTTAGTTTGTCATTTATTTTTATTCGATACGTATGCATGTACTCGATGAAATTGTTAGTTAGAATCTGTTCAGTGCTATGTGATTATAGTCTGTAAGAGAATTGTTCATTGCTATTTAATAATGACGGCATCCTTATCTGGGGAAAGAACTTCCAACTGTTAGTAGACTGGTGATTTAGAGCAGTCGTTCTTAACCGTTCCTGTTTCGCAGCTCACCAAGGAGAAGCAGACTTGGTAGATACCCGCTAAGTTATGCTGGCGCTTTAGAACTGCTCCACTTACCCAGACCCTGTGGACTGGAAGTTACAATCGCTGATTTCGGATAAGTACTGCTCGTACGTACCTTTTTCAACGGTAATAGAAAAAGAATGAGAAGGCGCCAGAAATTTAACTTCAATCAAGTAATGATTTTTTTTGGACAACCTATATAAGACAGGATGCTATGCGTTACATATTTAATTTTATTTTCAGGTCATATGTTTCATTGTCTATCGTAATGCATGTATGTGTGTTTTCAGATTTTAATGTGTGTAAATTTAATAAGGGCTCTGGAAAGATTTCGTAGTGCATTATTTTATCATGTTTAAGAAACGGTTTGAACAGAGTTTAAAAGAAGCTCCAGGTACTGAACTTTGCAAAGGTTAAGTTTATTTTTAAAGACAAGGACAGAAGGGACTATTGTGCGTGAGACCCGGATGGAGTGAAACGGCGGTTGTTGACAAGCGAAGCGATGGGCTTCTTAAGTAGGAGTTCTATTTTTAGATGTTTTATGAATAAAACAAGGCAAAATGTTCTTCATGGATACCAGTTTGAGAGAAATTTTTGCAGGAAGAAAGAGGGGTTGTGCGTTGGACGTCGAGAATGGTGGTGGTGTGAAACTGATGCTCCAGTAATATAGCGTTGGGAGGCTAAGAAAGTCGAGTGAACTTTTCTCGGTCGATCGGAGAGCCGGGGGACTTAGTAAAGGAATGTCTGCCTAAATAATTTTATTTTTGTAGAGAAATGATAATAGTTCGTTTAATTAGCAAGTATGATCTGATAACTTGTACGGGATTCATAAAATTGATGCAATGCCCTCAGAAATAAGCCCCTAATAGAATATTTATTCTTCCCCTCCCCCGAGAAAAAAGAAAACATAAAGTATTGAAGAGAAAGGGTATAGTGGCGGCTTTGTCTTTTAGATAGGGCACCTTTCCGAGATTCCTCCCTTGCGGAGTCGGGAGAAAATCAGATGTCAGAGCGTGAGTGGAAATCCCGTAACAGATCGATTGAATAATAACGAAAGTATTAGCATCAGTAAACTCGAGTTTTCAGTGGAGCAGTCGTGTGAAATAAATCCCTGAAAGTAAATAGACAAAAGTTAGCAGCGCAATCTCGGGAATAATTCATAGCATAAGCAGAAGTGAACTGTTTTGTGTGACATAGAACTGTGGGAAAATGCGTTTCCAAGTACAAATAAATTTCCAGACGCCTACTGTGTTTTGTGCGTGTATCTGTAAATATCTACTGTTTCATTATTAATCGTATTTTTCTATTATTAATACACTTATATAACCAATCCAACTTCAGTGATACTTCTTTGCAGCCGATAAAGCAGTCTAGTGAGAGTCAACGTATAACGTAATTACTTATTATTATAATCATTATATATTATCTATTTTATATATATTCTAATATCTTTGATCGCTAATGCGATCTGGCGCCCGTGAAATTAATCTAAGCAAGCGTAATGTGTGTCATAATCGGAGCGAACCGTGGTCATCCTGACCTCCGTTAGGTTCTTATAGTCCGGTGCATTCGAAAGTAAGCTAAAAAGAAATATGAGTTATCAAATGTTGTCGCTGACACAGTTACAGTAAATAATCACTCCTCTTTCTATACTTGAAAGAACTGGCCAGTCAGAATACTTGTCTCGGTGATGAAAGCAGGCCAGAATAGAGTAGACTATCGATTAATGTCTTTCTTTTCGTGTTATCTTTGTCAATAATCATTTCTGAGGTAGAGGGAGTGATGTATTTAAATTCACCCTCTTTCACTAGGTACACTCACCGAGCGGCCGTAGCTAAGTTGTTAAGTGTTAGCAATCGGAAGTTCTTTCGAACGATTTCAGCGGTCTTCGTCCTGACTGAGGTTTTACCAGCGGATAACTTTGATGTCAACTTGACGAATTTCGTCTGAGAGAAATTGTGTGTAATTTCGCATTTCTGTACTGTTATACATGGAAAGTGGATTCCCCAATTTTAAAACCACAACCCTACGTCGTAACTGTGAAATAAGTGCTGCTACACGCTTTAGTCTGCATTATTATTGTAGTTTCAGTCATTTCTTATGTCTTTGCATAATTCATGGCTTACTTTTTAGTATGCTGTTTTCGTTTTCATCTTTGACTCTTGATCGCTTAGACAAATTACCTAATTGTTTGTGTCTATATTAGCTAATGACTAACCATTTTTATTTTTTATTTATTCTTTAAGCGCAACAACAAATGCCGTATCATCCAGGACTAACTCGAGGCCTCGTGGCTGTTCTTTTATATTACGATGGTCGGAAGGCTTTAGTGAGCTCACTTCGAACTTTAGTCCAAGCACGAAGAGGAATTACTTGGACTGTGGAAACGACAGAGGACGTTATTGATTTTGTTACAAGATACACCCAAGACTTAATGGATGAAGGATTAATAAATAAGATTTTGGGTAAGTTCCCCAAAACATTTTTTTTTTTTTTTTTTACTTATCTAATTGCTAACAATGAAAGTTAAGACGTTCACATTAGATTTCAAATAATTACACGACTCTGTTTTGATTCATGAAAGTTTAATTCTTTGGAAAAAATAACTTTCAGTAGATCCTTGCTTGCTGTAGAAAGTTCCTTATAAAAAAAGAATTTTATGTTTTATTTTTATTTTATAAATTTATTTATTTAACAAGTAAATAAATTATCGTGCCTATACTAAATAGAACACACATTTTCGGAGATAAAGGTGAAGGTTAAATAAACACAAGTTTAACTTCAATAATTTAAAGTTTCACAAAGTGAATGACAAAATATTGTCAACACATAATATGACACAGTATATCACGTGATGATTGCGTTATTGTTGAATACTTAAGAAAATTCCTGATTTAAGGCAAATTTTTATTTTAGCGCAAAACTGAAATATCAGCATAGCGTGAATTCTAACAATCCAGATAATCTATTTTCCTATTTTATACATACAGTATATAGTGTCCACCAGTGTCTTAAGTGATTACATGTATACATATTTGCATATTTCACGTATCTCACATATTTCGTTGTGCATACATACACAAACAATTTAATTTACAACTAAAACAGTTATTATTTATTCAGTGACCCTCTGTTAAAATGCCCGAAGACTGTAACATATTATTACCGAGATAGGGTTCCCACTCACCTGGAAAACCTGGAATAGTCAGGGAATCCATCTTAGCACTAAAAAGTCAGGGAATGTCACTAAATTGTCTGAAAACCTGGAAAAGACAGGGAATTTGATAGCTTATTGTTTGAAGTTCATTTAGCTACAGCAGGCATTTAATATTAGATCGTTTTTGAAATTACGTGGAGGTTAATGTGCCAACCATGAAGCAATTTAAGAAAAGAATACAGTGAAATATTTTGATGTATCTCTATTTTCATGCAACTATGATCTCTATTTTCCCTTGGAATTAAGATATATATACAAAATGCTGGAAATTTCTGAGTAGTGACCTGGAAAACCTGGAAAGGTCAGGGAATTGGATCTTGGCTAATAAGTAGGAACCCTGCCAGAGAAGCTTGGCATCAGTTTAGATGACTGCATTTAGGAAGGCAGACGTTTAGATAAATTTAAATTTCATTGTGTTGGTTTTGTGGCCTGAAGACGCACGGATAAGATCTTCGACGAGAACTGTTTCCGAGGAAAATAATTAGGGTGTATATTAATATCAAAGAAGCGACCGGATTCCAGGGGACATCTCTAAAACTCTGTGATTTTCGCAATTAAGTGATACATTTGCCTGTTGTTTTTCTATGTCTGCAGTAAGAAACTGGGTGTTTCTACAAAACACACTATTCTTTAAAACGCTAGATTTTTGTCATGTTGTAGTATAAAACGAAATACACTTTTTAAACAATAATATTAATAATAAAATGTAAAATAAAAAAAACACCTACTGTGTGTTCACTATGAAAATGAACTAAAAACTGGACGTGCCTTCGGCAGTACAGTACTGCCTTCTGCAGTCTCAAGGTTAAAAGGAAAAAGTTCAGGATAAGAACATCTGAAAGGGATCTAAGGGGGACATATGCACCTAATCAGGCTCGTTAACAAACAAATTGATAGCTACCTAACATCAGGATGCAGATGATATTAGTGTTGCCAGATACATGTATTAATATTATCTAAAAGTTGATCCCAGTCTCTACCCAGTGACGTGGTGTGCATGCTTAAATTTGTTTAATTCAGACTTGAGTGATTTAATGTAGTAGTGCATTAACATTGCAATGAACTTATGATTTTTGAAGGTACTACATTAAATCACTCAAGACTAATTAAACAAATTAAGCATGGACACCACATCACTGGGGTCAACTTTTAGATAATATTAATACATGTATCTGGCAACACTCATACCATCTGCATCCTGATGTTAGGTAGCCGCCATTTATTAGTTGACGAGCCTGATTAGGTGCAAATGTTCCTCTTAGCTCCCTTTTAGATGTTCCAATCCTGAACTTTTTCCTTTTAACCTTGGGACCGCAGAAGCCCGTCCAGCTTTTAGTTCATTTTCATAGTGAGGTTTCCTGGTACACACGGTAGGTGTGATTTTTATTTTATCATGTTTTCCTCGCTGCATCATCAGTATGATTAATAATAAAAGGGCTACATCTCATATCCACGTTAAGAAAACAGACGATTTTATGACAGTTGGAAGTTTTTAATAGCATGTTATTTTATTTCTTACTCTGAATTAATGTACTACTTATTCTTTTGTAGAACTTCTAGATGAATTGGATTTATCGAAGGAAATCGAATTGCTACAACAGAATAGAGCATTAGGTGGTCCTCGACATCATAGGCAGGTCATAGACTTTTTTGTTGACACACGTCAGGCACTCGCTGATATAGTGTATTTATGGGCAGCACAAGGTGGTCTTCCGGCAGAAGCTATTACAAGGTAAGGTGTTTGCGTTACAGATTTAACTACTGCAGGGTTCTGTCTTTCATCTTTGGTTGTAAGTAATTGCTTTGTTTTCGTAATTACCTTTGGGGGATTGGTTAAACGTAGAATGCCACTACTGACAGGTATATAAATTTTTTGCTTTTTCAGTGATTCAGAAATTATCATCCAATCGCTGCTGTCTTTCGTGTTGCCCGTGCTAACCTATTGTTCTTTTCCCTGTTTGTGCCTTTCTTATCTTCATCTTTGAGTTTATAAGTCATATGAAACTCTTATTTCTATTCGTTCTTACTATATGTTTCTACCATAAGTACTCCAACCCATTTTCAACTGTCTTTGAATTTACTTTGTTTTCTACATTTTCAAAAATCCCTTCTATGGATCAGACAGTCAGCTATGTTTAAGACTGTGCTATGACGTCTCTCGGCGAGCACTCTGGAAAAAGAAAAGGGAAAGGTCTTCATTTAGGCACCACACCGGTACTCGTCTAGTGAAACCTATGAAAACTAGGCCATTATGGCCAGCAGCAAGACTTGAAACTGTTTGCCTCTCCAGATCCATACCGAAGCCCTTAATTAGACCATGAAGACTGGGTTTTCAATATAGTTCTTTCTTTTACATTAAAGAAATTAATAGTAAAAAAAATTATTAAATAAATAAATCCAGTTGCTTTTGCTTTTCATTTTCAATTTATGTTCCAGATTTACTCTTTGATTTTCTAAAGTCATGTTCAATTTTCAATACAAAAAGTTAGCAATTGTCTGATCTGGCTGTTTGCCATCCTTGACTCTGTTCTATTTTTATTTACTCAACATATATCTCTTTCTGTGGTTTTAAATGAAAATTATAACAATATGACCTTGTGCCCATCTTGAATAAAGAAAGTTGTGACTGAAGAAGTTAATGGTATACTTCTGAGACTGTAACGCTTTAGTCTCTTTGTGTAATTATTAAAGTAAAATCAGCTTCCCAGAAAGCAGCTTTTTCTTTTTAAATGAAAGTGTAGCCAACTTTCAAAATATCACAAGTTTTCATGGTTTGTGAGTAGTGTGCTATTTAGAATATTTGATTACTGTAAATATTCCTTTTAATTCAGTTTTGTGATGTAAGCATATAAACAAAATTTGATGCCTTCGGCGATTGCACATGTTCATGAAAAGGAGAAAATATTGAGAGAGGAAAGGTAACGTGGTACGGCTTAAGCTACTATATGTAAATCTATTTATTAAATTTCTGTCGGCAACATGGCCGCTCCTTAGCACCACTCTTCTCTGTCCGTTTCCACTCCCGTTATGTGAACACGCCGTCGGCGAAACTATGCCATCTTTCTTTGTATGTGTACTTTTCGTAAGCTTTTATTTCTATTTTATTAGAACTGTACTT
Source organism: Lepisma saccharinum (assembly GCA_022664845.1). Taxonomy (NCBI): domain Eukaryota; kingdom Metazoa; phylum Arthropoda; class Insecta; order Zygentoma; family Lepismatidae; genus Lepisma; species Lepisma saccharinum. The sequence continues at coordinate 56,100 of JAGDQP010001521.1, forward strand.
TATATGAAACATAATTTGAAGCAAAATTTATGTTTTATAACTACTGTTTTCTTCAAGTATATAAAAAGGGCATCTACTTATGAGAAAAGTTAGAAAAAATATAATTTAATTCGATTTAACTGTCATTAAACTTTGATAAAAGCTGAAATCTGGGGTGTAGAACTGAATTACAGTTCCAAACCAGCTGACTACCTTGTGTGTGTATCCTTTATTGGGGATCACGTAGATGCTCTAGGACTGCGAATTTTCATTGAAGGTTTTCTGTGTACTTAAATAGGATTTCTGCACAGCGTATAAGAGCCCTATCTCCTTCATTTAGATCTAATTATCTTCGTGAACTCTCCTTTGGTCGATTGGTACTTCCTCAACCCGTGGTCCCGATTTAAAACCCAATGAAAATCCATTGGAGGGAGTGGTTCCAGGTCAAACAAGAACTGTAGGTCACGTCCTAAGCTCACCAGCTCATTTAGAACGCAAATTATAATTCAAACAAAATAAATGTTTTTATAATACAATAAAGCTTCTGTAAGTCCAATTATTTGTTATTCGTCTATAAAGACTGGCACGCTCTGTAACTTGTATTTTCATAGTTTAGCATGCACAGCAACAATTAAGCATTAATTTGAGATTTTTTATTAGGTTGACTGGCCATCTTTCTCGACTGAAGATTGAGACCCAGTCTACTGGCGGAATAGACAACGTAACATTAACTTTGGAAATGGCATTGTTGTATGGACTAGATCTAAGCATTCTTCAGAGACGAGAAGACGGTGAAGGTATGCATTTGCAACTTGTGGACTTTCCTCATTTGATTTTGCGAGTGTATTGTTGTGTATTTTGTTAGTTTTTCTTTAATAATTTATATTGCCATTTAATATACGGATATTGTTCACTTCGGGAATGTGTTTATTATTTTTGGAACCTTTTACATTTTTTTGTCCGGTCATCTGTCCGTAACGTAGGCTGCTGCCTTATTGAAAGCAGTTAGAGAGAAACAGGCTTCAGATTTTGAAATCGACGACTTCAGTTTATCCGGCCATTTTTTTTTTTCTGTATGCACTTCTGTGAAATTGTACAATAGAAGCACGTAGACACACACCAACGTCAGATTTTAAATCAGCGTCCTAAAGTTAACTCTTTGATCAGTTGACGATGTAACCTTTCTTTACGGTTTTTTTGTATTATAGCATATTATTTATGGTATATTTGTTCTTTCTTTCTTTCAAGATGGCGGTTATTTTAATTTCAAGATGGTTTTATTTTCATTGGCGGTTTTAAATGCGTTGTATATTTTATAGCGATATTCATTGTGTATTGAATGCACTAAACACCATTTAATAGTATTGCGGTGTTCGTTTAGTCCTCTTAGGTGAACTATTAAAATTATTTACTATATTTCTCACATGTATATTAAAGAATGGAAGTAATTTGTATAAAACAAAAACAAAGAACAATTTTATTTTAACTATAGTAAGACAACAGACGTTTTTTTTTTAATGGGACAGAACCGGCAAACCGGAATCGTCACCCTAAAAGGCTTCTGCCACTAACTGGGAGGAGACCCCTTAATTCCTCTTGCTAAGGCTTAAGGGAATCGACCGGGGTCTAATGTCTAATCCATACGTTCACGTCGTGATGCCTGTTAGTACCCAAGCAACTGCTTGGCGAACGAAAATGGATGGACTGCTCACCAACTCGCATTAGCAGACAGCGTGGTGAGTCAAATGTCTTCATCCCTCCTTTATTTACATATGATGGTATAAGTAAGGGAACAGCCTCGGAGGACCTCATTGCCCGGAGGATGGGATGCAGCTGACAACGGCAGCGATCAGATGTGCAGGAAGTAAGAGGGTCAAAGTGCCCTGGTTTGGACTAGACTACCAGGACACCGACACGGCAACTCGAACAGACCTATACGTGGTGACTCTCAACTGTCAATCACTTGCAGGAGAGGACAAATTAGAAAAATTGGAGAATGAACTTAAGAAGATTAAGTGGGACATCATAGGACTATCAGAAGTGTGGAGGAAGAATGAAGAGGAGTTGAAACTACCGTCAGGTTACACGTTCTACTTCAAAGGAACAGAAAATGGCAAACCGACAAGCGTTGACTTTATAATTAATAAAGACCTGAAGTCATGGATCACAGAAATAAGTCATGGATAAAATCGCAGGACCAGTAATAAAGATAAACAAAAGATACAGTATGCAAATTATACAAGTGCATGCTCCAACAACCCTACACTAGGAGGAGGAAGTCGAAGAGCTATACGAGGAGATACAGAAGATTTTGGATAGTAGCAAATCGCATTACAAAATTGTAATGGGAGATTTCAATGCGAAAGTAGGAACTAAGCAGAGCAGTGACACGAAAGTGGAAAACTTTGGATTTGGCAAAAGAAACAAGAGAGGAGATAAGTTAGTGGTGGCAAAAGAAACAAGAGAGGGGAGAAGTTAATGTAATTCTCAGAAGCCAACAGATTGTTCATTTCCAATACATTATTCAAGAAGCCGCCCCAGAGGAAGTGGACATGGAAAGACCCAAATGGGACTAAAAACGAAATAGACTCCGTTTTATCGAATAACAGGGAAATTCTGGAAGACAGCTCTGAATAGTTTCAAAATCTCAAGTGATATTTGGATAGTGAGATGTAAGTTGAAACTAAATACTAGACTTGAGAGAAAGAAACTTGTCAGAGGAAAACTGACAGTTTTAGAACTGGAAAATCTTGGGAAACAGATAGACCTTCGAGATAGAACTAAGCAATAGATTCAGTGCCTTGAAAGATTTAGAGTTTGAAGAAGACATCAATAGAAAAAATAAAATACTGACTGAGAAAAAAAGAAAAACAGCCAAGGAAATAGCAGGCAAAAAAAAAAAAAAAAAAAAAAAGCGATCAAAATCTCAGAAGAACCTAAACTCTTGATGAAGAAAAGAAGAAAAATGAAAGAAGAGGAAATTACATGAATAAGATTGAGTATATAGAACTAAATAAAACCTTAAGGAAGAAATAAGAGAGGATGTACAAAGATACAACGAAAATCTTGTTAGAAGTACAATCGAAGAAAATAAGAGCCTGAAGAAAACCAAACAGCAACTCATGATAGGAAAAAAGCAAATAATTGAAGATAATAATAGAACAGACGGGACCGTAACACGAAATAAGAAAGAAATTATAAACATATTTGAAAGTTTCTACAGAGAATTATACTACTCCGAAGAAGGAAATGAAGACTCAGAAGAAAATGATGTAGAAGTCCCAGACGTAATGAAAGAAGTGGATAAAGTACTTCGAGGGATGGAGAACGGAAAATCGTTAAAAGATGGACTCACAGCACAGATTTTTAAATGGGGAGGTGAAAAGATGAAAGAGGAACTTGCTAAATTATTCTCGATGTGCCTGAGGAAGCGAGAAATACCCAGAAGTTGGAATAATGCTGTTATCATTTCGTTCTACAAGATAAGGGACAAGAAAACGCGTCAAAAACTACAAACCAATTAATTTACTGTCAGTTCTATACAAAATGTTCACCAAAGTTATTTTGAATCGTATTGAACGAGACTAAGATTGTAACCAGGGAATTGAACACTCCGTATTTCGTCGTGGATTTAGCACAATGGACCACATACAAACATTGAATGAAGTTATGGAAAGGACTAACGAATATGAACTTCCACTATGCTTGGGATTTATAGATTTTGAAAAAACTTTCCTGGGTCTATGCTCGGTCTCCTTGTCAGCAGTACTTAAATCACTTGAACATCAAGGCATCGAAAGTGCATACATCAAGTTAGTGCGAAACATTTACTCGACTGCTACATTTGTCATTAGACTATATCAAGAAAGTGAAAAATTTGAAGTTGGAAAAGGGGTAAGACAAGAAGATTCAATTTCTCCAAAACTGTTTTGTGCGGTCCTGGAGAGAATGTTCCAAAATTTAAACTGGGATGAAGTTAGAATAAAAATTAATGGAGAATATCTTCATCACCTACGATTCGCTGATGATATAGTCCTGTTTGCTTCAAGTGCAGAAGAATTACAAACCAGAATGGAAGAGCTGTGTAATGAGAGTTCGAAAATGGGCCTTAAAATGAATTTAAGCAAAACAAAAGTAATGTACAATTAACATGCTGAAAAGAAGGAAATAAAGATTAACGGAGCGACAATAGACATAGTTGATGAGTATGTTTACGTAGGCCAGCTCAAAACATCGAATGCCAAGTTGTCGGATGAAATAAATGGAAGGTGTACAATGCCGTGGAGTTCGTTTTGAAGACTACACTTTATTTTCAAAAGCAAACTACCAATGTATCATAAGCGTAAAGTTTATATATAATCAGGGTGTCTTACCTGTGATGATGTACGGCTGTGAAACTTGGACACTAAATGCGCAAATGACTCAAAGATTAAGTCACACAAAGAGCAATGGAGAGATGCACGCTAGAAATAACTAGGAGGGACAGGAAGAGAAGTGAATGGATTCGCGCACAAACAAAGGTAGAGGATGTAATCAAGACTGCGGAGAAGAAGTGGAGATGGACCGGTCACATAGCTAGACGAGCAGATGGAAGATGGATGACAAATGTACTTCATTGGACTCTAGAGAAAAGAAGCGACGGAGACGACGTCCAAATGCAAGATGGGTAGATAAAATCAAGCATTTTTCAGGAGTTACATGAATGAGAATAGCAGCAGACCGAGATGTGGAAAGGAAAGGGGGAGGCCTTCATCCAGCAGTGGATAGAAAACGGTTGAATATTTGTCAAACCAATTCTTCTTCAAAATACTGTTCTCTCTTTTGTAAAGTAATAATAATAAAGCTGTAGAGTCTCGTGTGGGTTAGTGGCAATGCTCGCTGCCTTGTAATCAAGGGATCTTGAGTTCGATAACCTCTGGCGACGCAAGTAATTCGGAGCCCACGTTAAGCTGTAGTTCATGTACTTAATACGTCATGTTCATCCGATGGAAGGCAATGACACTCTGTTCACCTTGCCTAGGATGTTCGGGTTATAGATTTGCCGTTGGGTAGAACACCGATCTTCATCAGGCGGTTTCATTAAACTTTCTTTTGTAAACTGAATTTTCATTCTAAATAAAATATCAACAAGAGCGTCAGGTGTAAGTCGCGTGAATTTGTCCACAGCTAAATTTTAGTTTAATATTTATTTAAGTGTACTGTCAACATACTGCTTCCTATCGTTATTATGCAATTGAATATTTAGGCTTTATTGCAGAAAACAATACGCGAACTAAATAAGGGACGGTAGGCGTAAACAATTCGCTCCGCTCAATAATGAGAGAATAAGGAAGGCGTGATGAATTAAAACTACAAAATGTTGTGGAATGTGAATATAAACATACTATTGACATTTTGGGGTACTCGAATAATCTCTAGTCACAAAGGTGATATTAACAATCAATAAACGTAAATATAATTTATACCAGTAATACACATGTCATGCTCTCCTCTTCAATTATTAAATATGAGAGTTTGTTTTAGAAACATTTCCACTTACCCAATTCGGAAATAAATGATAGCAACAAATAGAAGATATTCAATATTTTTAGAATTCACTTGCACCATTCTGATGTGCTGCAGTTGATGGGTTATTGACATATTACAAATGTTCTCTCGCGGTCGTTGAATTTTTTGAATGTATTTTTAAGGCCTTTAGCCAACTTTGGCTCTGGCTGAATGGATGATGTTGGAATGAAGGGAGTAGGAGGAAACAGGAGCATTCCGAGGAAACCCATGCACACGGTGTTTGTCCTCCAACAACTCTCGTAGTCGTCTGATGTAATCTTCACCATAATCATTATTCACTAAGTCCGAGTTCTTATGCGTCACAAATACGAGTTCAAAATATTGAAGACGAGATCGACTGTCTTGGGCTTTTAACAATTGACACAATTTTGAAAGATAAACCTGTGCTCATCGAGACTCGAACGTAGAACTTAGTAAACAAGAATAAGAGCCATCATAAAACAACGAACATCGTCTTGTTAAATTTTTGCTAAAACCTGGTTGGTGTTGTTTCTTACAATTTCAAAGCTCAGATGAGGTCGGGTCATCTGACCTTTGATATAGAACACGGATGTCATGGTTGTCGTGGTTCGTATTCTGGATTCTTGGAGGTAACTGATGACACGTGCTTAGAAATATTACCTGGTTCTCGTCCACACAACCTCGTGGTTGTATTCATAATTTGAGAGTGAAATCGAGATCTGCGTAAGAGTATATAACATTCATCATTCTTTGGAATCCAATAACAACTTTGTTCAAGATCTTATAAGGGAGGGTCACGATATGTTGTCGCTGAGTTCCGAATCAAACATATTGCATCTGATAGAGATAAATAAAGGATATATTCACAGTGATTCAGAATAAAGGACGCTTCTTTCGAGAGTGATTCCTGAAATCGAAAGAAGTAAAAAGTTCCTATGAACATAAGTGAAATTCTGCTTTATTTCGGAGACACAGCGTTTCCTTCATTGAGCCCAAAGTTGACGCCTAGCAATGAGATGAAATGAATAATTCTCAGTAAGTCAGAAACGACATTGAATGAAAAATCTGTTTGCGAAAATTTGTTTCTAGCAACACGGTGGACATCAGGAGTGAAAACACGCTGTCAACAGTTTGTCGCATGTCGAGTAACCTGCGACAGTACTTAAGGGCTTCTGTACTTCATTATTAGTCTCCAGAATTCCTTACAACTTTTCTTTTAATTAAATTGCATATCCTTTTGTTTAGATTGCTTTGCAAGCCTTCTGATTCCGTTTATCGTAAATTTGATCCTTTTTTTAAAAACATTTATCTATTTACTTTCTTTAAATAAGGCATTTTAGTTACACTAAAATATTACTGAAACGGCATTATATGTGTCTTTACTTTTTTGTAACAATTCAAGATTCATTGGAAAATGTGATAGTGATTAGGAAACTTATGGACGGATTGCAATTTCTCTTATCCTACGTAGTGTGAGATTTATTCACTCACGCGATTTCATGTGCAGTAAGATTTATTTTAAATTAAGACTGGAGGAATTTACGATAATTAGGATGGATGTTAACATGAATGCAGACTTTCTGCCTCCTCTGGTAGGAATAGGGGAATGAAAACTAGAGATATAGTTGTGATTCAGTCGTATTCGGTTCTTATATACAGAAATTTAGAATTTATTCTTTGAGGTAGAATTTTATTTGAAAGAATTTTTTAAGAGTAGTTGTGAACTAGATTGGAACAGGGTTTTCACTCCGTATGCCATGCAAGACTGCCATGCAAGCTTTATTATTATTATTGTGATGTGTATTGTAAATATTTAGCTGAAAATAAAATTCATTTTGTTTCAGAATTAGTCCAAGGACTTCCATTGTTAAGTGATAGAGACTTAATTCCAATCTTACTGAGAGATTTGAATCCTGAAGGCCCAAAGTGGGAATGTCCCGGACTAAAAGCAATGGCCCATCTTGCATTAGGACTTGCTCTTGCTACTTTAAGAGGAGCTCCTTCTAGCTTGCGTCCTCCAGGTAAGAATAAATTATTCTCACTGTTACTGTACGTCAAGGAGGGGGGAAAATATTGTGATAGTATAAAAGATATGAAAGGGATTTTCTTAAGTTCATACGGCAGAAGAAATGATTAAGTCAGCGTTCAGATTTCAGTTTTATTATCATTATAAACCCTCAACAGGAAAATGTTGTTTGCTTAAAATAGCTAGTGGTATTAACTCTTGAAACTAAATTTTGAAGAAAAGTTAATTTCAGACTCCCTCTCCCTCTTCTATGAATATTTTTGAATCTCTTGAATTTCTAACCTTTTTGTATAAGAGTGATCTCATGATTGTTTCAGCAGGTTCAATTGAACGGTGGTAGTATAAATAATTGTAATGCATTGATAACAATAAAAACATAGCATGTAGAGTACTGACTTTCAGGAGGTTCTGACTTCGAGCTCAACAGTCGGCAATCATAACTGAGATTTCTCCAATGTTTTTTTTTATTATTATTATTAAATATTATTAAATGCGTGGGTGGTTACTATCCCTATCCGACAGACTGCCTTCCCGTACACTGTCTCGGCCTGAGCCAGAATACCTAAAGTCGATACAGTTAATATCATGTGAGACATAGAATTTATGGTTTTTAACACCTGTATGTATAATATGCGCATTGAAATATTCGAAATTAAATTTCTAGCTATGAGGTGATTTGGATAGCTTGGTAGCAGAGCAAGATATATATATATATATATATATAATGTTTATTAATAATGGTAGAAAGTTTGTAAACTGTACAGAATAAGTAAATAGTGGCCAAACCCCATCCAGGATCAGTATTAACTGTATTTTGCAGCTTTTTTACTCAGAAATGTCATTATTTCAATTAGTAAGATGCGTAAAGTTATGCATTTACTATCAATATCCGTGCAGTAAATTAAAATTTGGTAAAATAAGTTTGAAGCATGTCGCTTTTGACAAAAAGGTTAAAGAAATGTCTGCTTCTTATTTGAAAACAGTTAATTATGATCTTAACCGGCCTTTTTGGTAGGGGATATTATTTTTCTTTAAATCAGTAATATTCTTTCACTTCTTAAATAAAGTAAGTCACTTTTTTACTAGATTTAGTCACTTTTATCACCTTTTTCACATCCAGAAACTGTTGGCAGCCCTGGTTTAAGAGATACTCTTGTTTCTTTCTAGGGTTGAATGATGAAGACGACATTCATGTTGATACTGCAATTGAAATGAAGGTGTTTGAATTTATGTATCGCACATTCCTTGAAAATGAGTGCATTTATAAAGAGGTAAGCAGTTCTCTTTGTATAAACAGTTGGGTAATGGTTCCCGAAATATTCTGAATGATATATTTCGACATCAGTAGAATAGCGTAAAACAAAACTTTACTAGATGTAAGATATATAATTGATTAAATACTATTTCTGTTCGTCAGTTACTCATCTTGTTGATGTAATAATTTTTGGTATAACATGATTGTCCCTGAAACCCCGAGCGTAATGGCACAGCTTAGCTTAGCTCGTTACTGGGTAGGTCTGGGTTCAATCTCAGTCCACCAGATGAATGCTAAGATTGTTTATTAAATAAAGGGCAGGGATGCTATCTTCATTTCTAATTCATATGCCTTAAATGATGTGCATACCATATTTACTCGCATAATTTACGCACCCGAATTTTAAAGGTCGTTTTCTGTCATTTTTTTTCCTCTCCTAATTTGCGCACGGGCCTTTTGTGTAGTTAGGAAAAGGGACGAAAACATTTTATCTTGCATATACCGCACAGCGAAGTTTCGATTTCTGGTTTTCCCTCTGTATCCGTTCTATTCTGAAGACGGTGGAATTTTGTCATTTCCAGACAGTGAGTCATTCACCGACGCCGCTTCCCGCCCCCCCAAACCAGTTAGCATTTCTAACTTGCAGCGATCTTAAATTCGTAAATAAGTACTATGTATTACATTTTCGTACAACAGTTAAAATTAAGAGGACAGAGGGTCGGAAATATTTTGCGTGATCTAGGGTTTGCGCAAACAGTCATGTTTCATATGTTTTTCAAAATTATTCCATGTATAACACACACCATTATTTTTAGGTGATAAAATGTCTGGCCCCGGGTCACAGATGCTATCTTTTCATTCAGTTCTTAGCTGGTAATTTACATGCTTCTGCGATTCGTTTTACTCGTATTTTGCTGTTTAAAGATTCATGAAATTGATTTCCACGAAACCATTATCAATCTCAACTCTGCTATATATATATATATAACACCACCATATTCCGGTGTTATTTTGATTGTGAAAAATTCATATGATGTTCATTTTTTTTATTTCGCTCATAATGTGCGCACCCTCATTTTAAAACGATTGTTTCGTCTAAAAAATGTGCGTAAATTACGCGAGTAAATGCGATATAAAGTTCTTTGTGTGTGCTTCTAAAGAAGTTTAACATGTCTGTGGAGTAATGCTAACTTTCATCATACACCCTCCATTCCGAAAGAAACCGAACGTTTGAAAACAAATAGTACCACTAGTGCCATCTGTTGTAATATTTTACCGGTAGATGGCGTAGTCCCTCATTGACAACTGGTATAAATGTCATGACATTTGGATGCACGGCAACAAAGTTATTGCGTTTCAACTGTCAGTGTGTTGTGTACATCGGTCGGAAAATGAGTTTCAAACAACGAGCTGCAATTGAGTTTTGTGTTAAACTGGGTAAACCTTTTACTGAAACGCACCAAATGCTACAAAATGCATATGGTGATGAGTGTGTATCCCGTACGCAAGTTTACGAGTGGTTCAGGCGATTCAAATCGGGTAGAGAGACGCTGGATGATGACGAAAGATCAGGCCGTCCCAGAACCGGATTATCGGAAGAAAACATCGAAAAAGTGCGTGAATTCATCAAACATAACAAAAAAGCGTCGGTGAAAGTTATTGAAATGGAATTAGGCATTCCTCAAACAACCGCATACCGCATTTTGACCGAAGTTTTGGGCCTTAAGAAGGTTAATTCGCGGTTTGTACCACACAAACTCACCGAAGACCAAAACGTTGATCGAATTGCGCATTGCAAAGACATTGTTAAAAGTGCTCGGCAGGATCGAAACTTCTTGAAATCGATTGTAACTGGTGACGAGACGTGGTGTTTTGAATATGAGCCCGAAACAAAGCGGCAAAGTGCTGAATGGAGAGCACCGGATGAAGGACCACCCAAAAAAAGTCGCTTGGTGAAGTCAAAAGTTAAGGTGATGCTGATTTGTTTTTACGATTCAAAAGGAATTATCCACAAAGAATTTGTTCAGCCCGGCCAGACAGTCACTGGAGAGTTTTACTTGGGCGTCATGAAGCGTTTGCTGGCAAGAATTCGTCGTATTCGGCCCGAATATCGAGAAATCGGCAGTTGGACTCTTTTGGACGATAATGCACCATCACATCGTTCGCGACTTGTAACTGAATTTTTGGTCAAAAATCACATTATTCGTTTGCATCATCCGCCCTATTCACCAGATCTCGCTCCGTGCGATTTCTATCTGTTCCCGAAACTGCATTTGGCGATGAAAGGAAAGTGGCACGCATCGATTGAAGCCATTGAGAAGGCGACGACCGCCGTCCTAAAGACCATTCCAATAAAGGACATGGAGAAGTCGTTTGACAACTTGTTGGAGCATGCAAATATGTGTATCGATGCAGAAGGGGAATACATTGATTAATAAAAATGATTTGTTCCAAAATGTACATTGTTTTTTTGTTTTTTTAAAACGTTCGGTTTCTTTTGGAATGGAGGGTGTACAAGTGTGTTTTAAATGTTCCCTCATGATGTGCGAAATTGAGCCCTGTAATTAGGTCATAATTCTAATATGGATAAAACATGTAGAGTTATCAGCTTGAGCAACATACCAAATTCAGTTGTTCATTTTAATCACACCAGATGTCACCTTCTTTCGTAAAATAAGATAATAACAAAACTCATCAAGAACACGGACACATGAAAAAATCTTAATGAGTTTCAATATTTCTTACACTCCACTGGACGTCGTTGGTTAGTTGAACTCACCGATAGAGGTGTGATCAGGAGTTTGGCCGAAAGCAGACTGGCCACGAGACAAACACGTGGCTCCTCAGCTCATGAGTCTTTAAAATTAAATTTCAACAAGTTTTTGATGGCAATATGTAACGTCGTAAAATTGATAGAATTTTCCAAACGTACTAGTGGCGCACTATTTATTCATTTGTTCACTACATAACCAACGAAATGGACATAATAAACATACAAATAAACCATATAAATATACATGAGTTACTCAACATACATTTAGTAGTACAGACAGCATGTATTTTCTCTGTCTTACGGCCGGTTTCACCAACGCTGGTTAGAGATTTAACAACCCGTTAAGCACATTTAACGTCTGATTAGGAGAAATGACCGTTTCATCAACATCGGTTAACGCTAACGGTTTGTTAAATCTGTCGTTAACTTTAATCATCAGATTTTCGTCGATTAAATATTTAACGGTCCGATAGTGATTGTGTATCTCGAAAGTTTGAAAACAGGAAACAAGCAATGGAAAGCATAAACAGAATTGCTTGATGAAATATACAACTTGGCACAATGCATTTCAATAGTATTAAAGATCAAAAACATCTCAAAACAATGTTGCCTGCTTTGCGGGCAATGTAAATATGATGTTCGAGTATGTTAGGGGCCTATATGGGTATGCTTAAGAAGACGCGCTCTAAAGAATGGTTTTACAGGAGAAGTAGACGTGTGCGCTACGTATTTAGGCGTAAGGTATAAATTACGCACTTGATCATTGTTTTTAATATATATCGTACAAAAGAAAGGCAATCTTGTAAAAAAAAACAAAAAAAAAAAAAAACCCGCACGAAGTCGCTTTACTACTCCTTTGTACACGTCGTCTTAACGATTAACATAATTCCTTTTAAATAATTTCAGGAGAATACTTTCCTCTAATACGTGTCTGTATGTAGTTTACAAAACTATTTCGGAAAGTGGTAGTACATGCCAGAAACGTCGATTTAAGATATTTTGGGAGGGGAAATGATGTGGAGTAAAAAAGTAAGTATTGTGAACATTACCGATCGTGTATTATAAATGTTCACATGGAAACAGGAAAAGTTAGCATAACGATAAGACTTCTTCATACTACGTACAAAGAATGCTTTTCCGTCGAGTATATCTCCTTTAACTATTGCCAATAAGTCATTCCTGTTCATATTAAGTATTTCTTACTTTTAGCTATTTCTGTTATGCGGAACTGAATGTACTTGCAATTGATATTGACATTGCATCGGATCCGTGCAATGAACAATATGGAACAAGGATGATGTGAGTGCAAGAACACACATACACCCTTCAATAATGTGTCCCAGCCCCGGGTTAAGTTCAATTTAGGTAGGCCAAAAAATGTAAAATTCACAGGAGAGATTTAGACCATGAAAGTATGAGACTGAAATTGCAACAAGTACGTGCAATTAATTAGCTACTTCCGCGTTGGAGCTGAACACAAGTATGTCCTGTTAAATGTGATGTGCTTCAAGTATAATGATAAAATAATTACCCTGGCTTTACCTAACCTATCTACGTTTTTTTAGCGCCCCTCGATATCTTTCCATTAATTATGTAGTAAATACGTGATATTCATCACACGAAATGACGCCACTGATATTTCCCATGTGGTACCATATCTGTGTGTAAAGTAAATCGGTTACGTATTTATGTAAATTATTATTAAGTATAGCTTCTCGAAATTGAATATGGGTTGCTGTCTACCGCTAGGTATTTACAGAAGTGTCTAAGTAAATCATTTGCAAGGGAATGTGTGTTATAAAGCGTACGTATTGCTCAGTAGCTGGGTGACCTAAACTGAACTTGATCCATGAGCCACCCCTGTGCTTGACTTTATTTCATTATACTTGCATGCATCCGAAATTATGAAAATAACAACATTGGAACTACATTTAACGCCACACAACAGAAGTAGCTAACATAAAGTATTACATCCATGAAATAGATGAAAACTGGCTAATCCTGTCTGTATTTATAAGAATGAAGAGCTTCAACCTTTTGAGCACTGCAATCAGCTATGTAAACGAAAGTAGAAACAATCTGTATTAACATATTCATACATAAGAAACATTTTTCAACTCATCTGTTTCTATTCCTCTAGTGTGTCGAAAAGATATATATACTAAACTTGCTTCCGTAAGTCGGGAGAGGATAATATTCTTGCCTTGTTTACGAAATTTAATATTATTTTATTGGCATTTATTTGGAGATCATTTGAATACATACACACACACACATGTATAAAAACACAAAAACACACGACGAAGTGCCTGCGACCTATTGCTTGCGTATTGCGATATTCATTTGTCAGATGTACACAACTTTTCAGTCTACCAATCAGAATTCGTTTAGCTTATGAGAAATTTAGAAATCAAGTAGTTTCTTCACTTAACGGTCCGATTGTAAACGGTTTGTTAAATTTGTAATGTTAGCGTTGGTGAAATGGAAAAATTTTAACGGACGGTTAAAAATTTAACGCACGGTTAGTTATCGGATGGTTAAGCTATATTTAATCGACGTTGGAGAAACCGGCCCTTAGTCCGGTATGTGTGATGTTAATCGCCGTTTGTATAAACACATCATTATAAAACCTCTGGGCACGTTTCAAAGTTGAGAAGTTCTACCTTTGAGCTCTTGGGATAAAGTAGAGGTATAAGTCTGCATTTTCATCGTCGTACAGGAAAGCAAATTCGCAAACAAATAGTTAGTCAGTATCTCCATTTTAACATTTATATACCGTCGGTTATGTCATACCCATTCTTTAGTTTGGACACATTAATTTTTTAAATATATTTTTTCATAGGAGTCATTGTGTACTTTATTTCTTTTACATTTAAAATAGATCCATTTAATAATAAGAATAAAATATGGTATGTATTTTTATGCGGTGACCTTAAGAAACTGTTTTATTCTAAGATAGATCTCACTAGTGCATAGTATAATTTTAGTGAAATCCAAGCTGAGAAATTACATTTAGAGTTACGCCTTACGAATCCTAATGTTTTGAGCTTTTTTTAACAATGAATCAGCGTGCTTTCTAAATGAACGATTGGATGAGAAAATTATGCATTAACTTCACTGACTCTATATTTTAATTCTTCATGCTATAATTAAATGTTATGTTGATCTTATTTGTAACTAACTTATTTTTAACTTTTTAATATTAACCTTCAAAATCATAGCACACCATATGCTGAGTGCATTAAGATAGGATTGAAGAAGTGTACGATCATCATTTGTAAAACCTTCAG